>JAJIBD010011558.1:0-65786 GCA_021461705.1 Cryptotis parvus | reverse complement strand
TAATTCCTGAGTGCAGAGCCAGGAATAAGCCCCGAGCATTGCCGGGTGTGATCCAAAGAGCAAAGAGAAACGCAATTGGGCTCCCTAGTCCAGCCGAGTCCTACAGCTGGGTCTGTCAAGATAGTGGCAGTTTGGGGGCGCCCCGGGGCTAGAAACTTGTCCTGGGAGTTGAGCTGGGGAGCAAGACCTCCCTGGGCCCCGGTGAAGGGGAACGCAGCCCCCGGCACCGCGCCCTGCCCCCGACTCGCCCACCTGTGTGTTCCAGGCCGGGCTGCCGGGGTTTTATGACCCCTGTGTAGGGGAGGAGAAGAACCTGAAAGTGCTCTACCAGTTCGGGGCGTCCTGCACCAGGTCATGGCTCAGGACAGCGAGGCACTGCGGATACCCAAGCAGTGTGAGTGGACCGCCCCGGGGCAGCCGGGCTGGGGTCAGACAGGCCACAGGCCGGGGGCCTCCCTGCTGAGCCCCTGGTGCCCCTCCCGCAGCTCACAGGATCGACACCGATGGATAAACCTCCCGGAGCTGGTTTCCACAGAGGGCGCGCGAGACTCCCGGAGCCTGCGGGATTGGGACGCCGGCAAACCCCAACATCAGATGTGTTTATTTTCTATTATTCCTGTAGAAGGTGGTACCGTATCAATTATGTGAAGGGTCTCAGACCCCGCTGGGTGCACTGGGGACGGAGGCCCGCCCGGAGGGAGCTGCCGCGCCTCGTGTCTGTCTTCCCGGGACCCTGCGGTCCTCAGCCTCCCTCTGGAAGTGCACGTCAAGAGGAAGCAGAAGCCAGCTGGGCCGGCTCAGAGCCGCTCCGGGCAGGCCTTTTCCTGCTGAGGCTGCGGGAGCCCGGAGAGGGCTGTGTGGGTTTATAAATCTGCTTTTTACCCGTGACGAGTGAGTGGTTTTTGGAAACGAGTCTCCCTCCTAGCACCTCTCAAACCATTCCATCTGGGGGGCCTGTTTGCTCCCGGGCGCTTCTTCCTCGGGAGAGGGCGGAGTGTGGAAATCACGGAGGCGACTCCCTGCAGGCCTCCCCATCAGGGCACCTGCAGGTGAAGGGGCAGAACCCCGAGGCTTCAGGACTCGCGGGGCTCCAGGCTGCCCCAGGCCCGGCCCTCCCCTCCTGTTGTTTCCCGAGGTGCAGAGGGGAGTAGCCCTGGTCCTGCACTCCCGGTGACCGCTCCCAACCCCTTCCTCAGTTCTGGAAAAGCTGTAATATTTGTTAACAAAATATTACAATTCTGTGCTATTTATCTCCACTTAAAGCCAGCTCCGAGCCGCCGCTGTAAATGTGAATCGTGCAGTAAAGCTGTCGAGGTGGCTGGGACGTGGCTTGTCCTTGGGGCCCGGGGCCCTCCCTCCCCACCCCCATGTACCCAACGCCCTCGGACCCAATAAACCTTTCCTGAAAGCTGGGCATGGTGTCGCCAGTGCCTGCAGGGTAGCCCCAGCCAGGCGAGTGTTGGCTCTCCCTGCGGTGGTGCTGGCCCTGCTCACAGCCCGGCTCCGGCCCCACGCTCTGGTCCTGGGGTCAGCGGTGGCCCTCGCCGTCACTGGGTCAGTAAGGAGGCAAGCGGCAGGCAGGACACTTTTATTAGGCCTTATGGGGGGCCAGCGACCCGCACCCCCTCTCTGCACCCCTCAGGGCCTTGGAGCTGCCCAGAGGGTGGTGCTCCCTAGGGCAGCGGTGGCCTTGGGGCTGGTCAGCTGGTCAGCGGGGCTGTGGCCCGCCCCTGCGCGCCGCCGAGGTGGCGGCTCAGCTTCCGCAGCACCAGCCTCTGCGCCTTCAGGCGGCGGCGCAGCTTCTCGTTCTCCTTCAGCGTCAGGGAAGAGCTTGTTCTTGAGGGTGTCCATGTCCAGCAGGGCGTAGCTGTGGTCCGAGGGCTGCGGGGGCCGGGCGCGTCTGGGCGCAGGGAGCTCAGCCGCCTCCGGCGCAGCGGCGGGACCTGCAGAGGCCAGCGGTGAGGAGACCCCACTGGGGTCTCTCCTTCCACACTGCTCCCCACACTCCTCCGGAACCTTCCCGTGCTGGGCGTCACTCACCTGCCCGTCCTCAGAGCCGGCCTTGCTGCTCTGTGCTGCCCCGTCTCTGCTCTCCCACACCAGCTGCAGGGACAGGGTTGCTCAGCTCACCCGGGGGCCCCGCCCCAGCGACCCTGCACAGGGAGCTCGCGCCACGCCTCCCCGTCCTTGGGCTGGGGGACCTGGAACACCCGCCTGCTCTTCCCCGGGCCTCTGACATGGGAACAAGGGCTGGGGGTCACAGCCCTCATGCAGACGTGGAGGCCGGCGCCCAGCACGGGCTGCCACACCGCCCCACGCATGCCTGGCCCTTCCCATCCGGCACCCCAGAACCTCCAGGTGAGGTCCCCTGGGCCCAAGCACTCAACTGCCGGTGCTGTGGCTGGTTCCCAGGAGTGACCGTGTCCACTGAGCACTTAAGAGCACCCCCCACCCCCTCAAAAGAAGAAACTTCAGAAGGGGTTAAATTCTAAAGCTGTGCTCCAAACACCACGTGCACAGGCGCTCCACGGGTACACGAGGCTGCGGCGCCCCAGACTGGCAGCCTTGCTCCGGCCCTGACACCCAGCCCGGCTGCCAGGGTGCAGGCAGCTGGGGCAGTGGCCTGGGTGACCGCCCAGGGCCAGCAGACCTGCTCCGGCCCTCCTGTGACTGGACACTTGCCTCCATGGTGGAGTCCGGTGCGACCCTCTCAACCCCACAGTGGGCCCTGGCGCCCTGTCTGGGGTGCCGCTGTGTCAGCCCAGCTCTGCTACGGTGCTGGGCTGTCCCTCAGCCGGACACACCCACCAGCCTCGCCTCCATCCGGGGACAGGGGTGGGAACGCCCGGGGGCAAACAAGCAGGTCTCAGACCCACCTGGGCCCCAGTGCTGCTGCTCCCGGGGCCTGGGCCTGAATCCCGCCGGCACCTCCTCGGGCCACGACCTGGCCAGGGTGAGTGCTGGGGCCAGGAGGCGCGGGAGGGCCCCTGCCCTGCGGAGTACACGCGCCCCAGCCCGCAGGGACAGTGATGCAGGAGTCGGCCCTGAGCACCACCAGGTGTGGTCCCAAACCAGATAAAGTTCTTTGAAGCTTGGACCCGGCTCACCTGCGCGGGTGCCGGAAGGCGAACCTCGGTGGGCACCGCGTTGTGCTTGAGGTTCTTGCGGTTGCCGAAGGCGCTGAAGCACTCGGGCCGGAAGTGCTCGGAGCAGATGACCGGAGTGCGGCGTGGGCTGGAAGCTGCCGCGGCCCATGTTGTGGACCCACTGCCGCAGCAGCTCGGGCCGGCTGAAGGGGAAGCTGCGGGCGGGACGGCGCCAGGCCCACACGCGGGGCTCAGCCCACCCCCGCTCTCCGGGAGCCTCTGCCGATCCAGCAGCGGCAGCACAGCGGGGAGGCGTTTGCCTGCACGCGGCCGACCCGGGTTCGAGCCCCGCATCCCATAGGGTCCCCGAGCACCGCCAGGAGGAACCCCAGGTGTGACCCAAAACGCAAAAAACAACCCAAAAGCCCACAGAAACCAAGAAACCAGGGAGAGGAGAGAGGCCAGGCCAGGCCAGGCGATCCCAGGGACTGGGCTCAGCGGCAAAGGCGAGCCACTAAAAGGTGACACCTGAGCAGACCACGGAAGAAGGTGCCAGAAGGAAGAGAGGAGCACGAGGCGGGCGCACGGCCCGAGGGTCCGCAGACGCCCCTGGAAGGCGCCCACCAGAAGGCGGGAGGAGGGGGCTGCATGCGCGGCCCCTGAGCGCAGAGGGGCCTGGGGCCAGCACGGGGCGCTTTACCCCGGGTGGGCCCGGATTCAGGCTGGGAAGGGGGCTACATCCCCGACACCCCGGGGTGCGCGGCCGCGGGGAGAGGCCTCGGGCCCTTCCTGGGCCCCGGGGCCCGCGGGCGTCGCCCACCGCGGTCACACGCGCCGCTCGGTCAGCTCGGGGCGGCCGAGACTTTCCCAACGCGGCTCCTCGGGTGGGAGACAGGGCGGGGCCGCGCCCCGGGCAGAGAAGCGGCAGGAAGGTGCTGCGCGGCCGCCGGGGTGCGGAGCAGTGGGCCCCGGCCCCGCGCCGCCCTGGCACCCATCCGCGCGGCAGCACCTGCCCGGCCGCCAGTACCTGCCCGGGCACCCCCCCACACGCCCGCCGGCCCTCAGCCCCCCCGCATCTCCGCCGCTCACCGGTGGAAGGTGAGCTGCTTCCTGCGGCTGCTGTACCGGTTGCAGCACTGCCGGGCCGCACACGACTTCGGCATCTCTGGACGCAGACCGGCTGCCCCCCAACAAAGATGGCGGCGGCGGCGAGGCCCCGGGGGGGCGTGTCCCTGAGTGGCCGAGGCTGGGGTTGGGCGGGGCCTGCGAGAGGGGCGGGGCGCTGGGCGACCACAGTCTGGTAGGGCGGGGCCCCTGAGTGGCCGAGGCTGGGGTTGGGCAGGGCCTGCGAGAGGGGCGGGGCGCTGGGCGACACCATCCGGAGAGGGGTGGGTCCTTGGGCGGCCTTGGGCTGGGGCAAGGCGGGGCCCATTTGTGGGAGGGGCCCTGAGCGGCCGCGGGCTTGGCGGGGAGAAGCCGCGAGGGGAGTTGGAGGGGTTTGCGGGAGGGCAGGGTCCTTTTTCGCCACAGGACGGGGTGAGGCCGGACCAGCGTGGGGGCGGGGCCTTGGGGGCACGGGATGTGGGCGGGGCGAGGGCGCGGGGGGGTTGGAAGGCCACGGGACGGAACGAGGCGAGGCCTGTGGGGGGCGGAGCCTGGGCGGGCACTGACAGGGGCAGGGCCACGAAGGGGCGGGAGCTTGGGCGGAAGTTGTGGGCGGGGGGCCATTCTAAGGGGGCGGAGCCCAAGGGGACGCCCGAGCTTCTACTCAGATCTTAAGTCTGTGGGGCCCTTGGATGCCAGCCACGGCCAGGTGTGCGCTGGGCCCAAAGGGCTGCCAACATGTCTCGCTCCTGGGGTCGGAGGCGATAGCACAGCGGGGCGGGCGTTCGCCTTGCACGCGGCCAACCCCAGGAGTAATTCTTGAGCGAAGAGCCAGAAGTAACCCGAGCATTGCCGGGTGGGACCCCCAAAAAGAAAAAAAAAACATGTCTTGCTCCAGTTCGCTGGAAGCCGGTTCCGATCCGTGAAGATTGAAGCCCTCCTAAAGCAGGGGCAGAGCAATAGTACAACGGGGAGGAAAGAGGCAGAGCAGGGTCCAACCCAGCACCCCACACCACTCCCCCCATGCAAGCCAGGAGAAACTCCAGAGCATCACTGGGTGGGCCCAAGACCAGTGAAAGTGCAGGGGCCAGAGCGATGGGCCCAGGGCGGAGGGCGTTTCCTTGCACCCAGCCGACCAGGGTTCAATGCCGGGCATCCAATGGTCCCCCAGCGACCGCCAGGAGTAATTCCTGAGTGCAGAGCCATGAGTAACCCCTGAGCATCGCTGGAAGAGATCCAAAACAAAAAAAAAAAAGAAAGAAAGAAAAAGAAAATTAAAAACGGATATACCAGTTGGCCAGACTATAGTCTGAAGTCTAGGTAATTGCCAGAAGGCTGAGGCGTCACAGGAGCCCGTGGGACAGGAACAGCCGAGACGGCTCAGAGGCGAGGAAGGTGGAGAGCGGGGCGCGGGGGGTCTGCAGGCTCGGGTGCAGATTCCACCCAACAGTCCCATGAGCATCTCCAGGGGTGACCCCCGAGAACCCCTCACCCTCCAGAAAACACGAAACCTGGGCTCACAAGCCTCAATCAACCCGCTAGCTGGGATTTACGCAAGGCACAATTTTTCATTGAAATTATGCAAGTTACTCATTTCCAGACCACTGTTTGTTACTGGAGAAAGGCGCATCAGTGACTCCACAGAGCCCCAGTCTTGCGGGAGGCTGGGCTTTTGCTCCCCCAAGCCCACAGGAGCTGCTGGAGAGCAGCCGCCCGGGCACAGCAGGACAGCAGTGAGGCCGAAAGTCAAAGTAGCAATATGTTTATTTACAAAATATACAGTTTCACAGAAACAGCTGCGCGTATACACAGACTCATAATTACACGGAACCATGTAAACGATGTTAGTGTCTGACCTAGCCTAAGCCAACGGAGGGCCCTACTCTGGGACTGACCACCTGCCCTCTGTCCCTTGCTTCATTAGCCACCTACCAGGAGCCTGGCGGGACCAGCCAGTTTGTATGCGAAGAAGCCGCTGCAGCTGCCCACCCTCACCACAGCCCGAGGTGTGCCCATTCTCAGCCCTCACCCCAGGGCACAAGTGCCCAAACCAAAGGCGCAGAAAGAGAAAGGGCATTTGGGCGCCTTCCCCGAGGCAGCACCAGTCAGCGAATCCAATGGGAGCCCTCCACAAAAATCACAACTTCTTAAACACACCTGGAAGCCTTCTGGAGGCTTTACAAAAAGAAAAAGAAAACACCACCGGAACTTTGGCTATGCTTGTGCGGAGACGGGAAGCAGCGTCACAGCAAATCTTGGCGGATTCCTCTCTGGCTTTCCCAGGGGTCTGCCCTCAGCAGCCCAGAGGTCGCTCCTGGGGGCTCCCCAACGAGCGTAGGCCTCGGGGACGCTTTTTGTGTTAATATAATGAACTGAATGAAAACCAGAATTTTAAAAGGGCAGTTGGCTGGCCAAGCCTGAACGAAGAGGACAAAACTGGCTGCGAAGAGCCGAAGTGCAGGTCCAACCGCACCCCTGCAGGGAGACTCGGGTCCCTCCAGCTGACTGCAAGAGTCCCTCGGGCTTTCTTCCCTTCCACGCCAATACAAAGAACAGTGTTTAGGAAAAAACACATCTACGGATTCTACAATAAAAAAATACTTCTGAGAACAGGATTCGTGCCGCTCGAGCAGCGACAGTTTGAGAACGAGGAACCCCAACAAACTCCAGGTCCCAGAACCAGCTGTGTCCTGGGGTCCACCGCAGGCGAGTCCCTTCAGAACCAGCCCCGGCCCCGCCTGGGTGAGAGAACACGACCCAGCCCCGCGCCCCCACCAAGACCCAGGCAGCCCCAAGATGCCCCAGCTCGGCCAGGGCTCAGCATGTGCTGTGCGTGGACAGCCCCAGCCCAGCGACACCTGACCTCCTCGGGAGGGAAGCAGGGAGGCGAGGGCGCTCAAGGCTCCTCTGGCCTGCACACCACCTGCCGGGCAAACTGGGCATCCTCTGCCACCAGGGAGAAGGGGCACCGGCAGAAATCTGCCAATACTTTTGGCTGTATCGCGAAAAAGACAGGTTTTTTACATCGTGCAAAACAGGAAACTGAGTTATAGAACAACACGGGACCCCTCAACCCTCCCCCCATTCAACCCCCTTTCGACAGAGAAGTGGCCGAACCGTCCCGTAACAGGGGGAGCTGGGGCATCCGAGCCGGGCTGCCACCGGGGCTCCAAGCACAACCCCAGGACAGAGGCAGGGGCTGGGGTGGGGGTCCCCGGGGCAGCCCGGCGCTGTACAGACACTTATGGCAAAAAAACTGACACTCAAGAGAAAGCTCACAGGTATGGCTGTTCATGGACGGGCCAGGGACACTGGACAGGGCTGCCCCAACACAGAGAAGCAGGAGTGACAAGAGCGCTGGTTCCCATCGGCAGGAATTTCACCATGAGCCAGACGCAGACCACAGCCAGCCCTCGGCGTGCAGGAACCAGGCGGCCCTGCCCAACACGGCGTTGGCGGCTAGCGGCTCTGGCCAAGGAAGGTCTATTCAGCCCCTGGCGCGGACAGCCTGCTCTGCGTAGGCACCTGAAAGGCAGGGGCTGCTGCACCACGGCACCGCCCGCAGTCAGTCCAGGAAGAGCTTCCGGGGGCCGCTGGAGCGGGGGGCTGGAGCGGCGGATGTCGAACTTGGAGTCCCGGCACTTCTGGCACACGAACACTTCGGGCACGTTGGACTTGGCGGATCTTGGCGCAGGACAGGTGCACCCAGGTGTGGCACTCCGCTGCACTCGATCATGGGGCGGCCGGCGAAAGGCTTCATGCAGAAGCAGGTGACCAGGTCCCACGAGTCGTCGTCTGTACGGAGAAGAGCCCGTCAGAGGGGCTCGGCCTCGGGACCCCGTCTGCCACCCCCCTCCTGACTCGGCCCCCACCCCGCACGCACCTGAGTCCACCATGATGTCCTCATCGTTGCCGGTGCTGTCCTCGTCGCGGAACACCACCTGCTTTCCCTGGCGGACAATAGTCCGTTTGCCTTCGCTTTGGATCTCTTTGGCCTGGTCCGGGGACACGGCAACGCTGGGAGCCGCTGGAGGGCGTGTCCGAGTCCCAGCCCGAGCAGGGGTCGCCTGCGGCGGGGGGGCTGTCCTGGGGGGCCCCGGGGGCTCCAGCTTCAGCAGGCCGCCCACATAGCCCTCCTTCACGGCCACGTCACCCTCCCGGCGCCGCCCTCTTCTTCTTCTTCTTCAGCTTGTCTGGCTTCTTCCTGTCCAGCAGGAAGTCGCCAGGCTGGGCACACTGCAGGTGTCCGCTAGCGGTCCGAGACCGGCAGGGGCACAGCCGGAGAGATGTCGGCAAAGCCCGTGTCCCAGCTGTCGCTGTCGGCGGTGCCAGCGGTGCTGTTGGCAGGGCTGGGGCTACTTCGCAGGGAGAGCTCCTGAAAGGGCAGTGGACACGTGAGTTCCGGGCACTCCGTCGGGCGCAGTGAGCACAGCGGGGACAGCGCCTGCCCTGCACGTGCTCAGCCAGGCTCGATCCTTGATCCCACGCGGTTCCCACCACCACGAGTGACTGCCGAGTGCAATCAGGAGTAACCCTGAGCAAAAGGACTGGGGTCATCAGGGCTGAGGGGGCCCCATTCCAGCCCTGCTGGGCCCTCTGTCCAGCCCGCAGCCCGAACTGAGTTCTGCTGGGCCTCACTCCAGAGCCTGCTACCCCGCGTGCTCCTAGGCGACTGTCAAGCACATGTCAATCATCTGAAGAATTGCCTGACACTATTTTCTTTTTTTTTTTTTTTTTTTTGCTTTTTGGGTCATACCGGTGATGCTCTAGCCTGGCCCACCACCCCAGCAGAGCCTTGCAACAAGCCAGACGACCCCCCCACTCCATGAGGGCCTCCATTTTCCACATCCGGACTTGTCTCTCGCCAGACATCCACCCAGCAGAGCAGCCTATCACAGCCCGGCTCGCGTGGCCGCTTGTGGCAGCGCGGTTCATCAATAAATGCTGGCCTTAGAGATGCCTACAAGAGTATGCTACCTGCATGGCAGAGCCTGGCAAGCTACCCGTGTTGTATTTGATATTTGATATATATGCCAAATACCAGTAACAATTATAGACCTCATTCGGAATGGATTGAGGCTCTTTATGTTCCTGGAGCAAGCAGATGCCTTGGGCTCTACTACCATGAGACAGGACATATGGAGATGTTACTTGGGCCCGCTCGAGCAAATCGATGATGAACGGGAAGACAGTGATACAGTGATACAGTGATACCCGTGATGCTCAGGGGTTACTCCTGGCTCTGCACTCGGGAATTTCTCCTGGCAGTGCTGGGACCATATGGGATGCCTGGGATTGAACCCAGGTCAGCTGCATGCAAGGCAAACACCCTACCTGCTGGGCCATCGCTCTGGATCCAGGAGCGACTCTTAAGTGCAGACCAGGAGTAACCCCTGAGCATCACCAGATGCGGCCTCCCAAAAAAGAACAAAAAGGGGGCCGGAGCGATAGCACAGCGATAGCATGCAGCCAACATGGGTTCGATCCCCAGCATTCCATATGGTCCCCTGAGCACTACCAGGAGTGATCCTTGAGTGCAGAGCCAGGAGTGACTCTTTACCATTATGGGATGTGACCCAAAAAGAGAAAAAAAAACCACATTAAAAAAGCCCCAAAGCGGGGCCAGAGCCATAGCCCAGTGGGTAGGGTGTTTGCCTTGCACGCGGCTGGCCCATGTCGGCCTGGGTTTGATCCCGGCATCCCATATGGTCCCCCCGAGCACTGCCAGGAGTAATGCCTGAGTGCAGAGCCAGGAGTAACCCCTGAGTGCAGAGCCAGGAGGTAACCCCTGAGCATTGCCGGGTGTGACCCAAAAAAAAAAAAAAGCCCCAAAGCTTCCCGAGGACTGCAGCCCTGAGGCCGGGGGCAACACAGGCTCTTGGCCCGCAGGAGGCAGCAGGGGCAGAGCTGGGTGCGGCCACCCCAGCACCAATGCAGCAAGGCAGGCGCCACCAGGCCCTGCTCCCGCCAGTTCTCTGTGAAAATGCAAACACAAGTTACGTGGGACTTAGCCCCTTCGCTGTGAAGGCCGTGGACGGTGCACACGAGCAGGAGCTGCTGGCAAGCAAGCCAGGGTGGTGGGCAGAGGCCACTCCGCCTAGAGCCAGGGCCGGCGCATGTCCCTGTCCTCACGTGGACACACCAGTCAGGAAATGCTTAAAGGGCCTGAGTGCTGCCCAATCCCGCCACCCCATACCAGCAGGGGTGGCCCTAAGGACTGCGGGGGTGACGCCAACAAACCCCAGCCCGAGCCGGGCAGGAAGGAGGGGCCTGCCCACAGCCGCTGCAGCTGGGCCGGCAGCACACCGCGAGGAACCCGTAGCTACAGCCAAAGGTAGCCCAAAAACCAAAAGGGAAAATTAAAACTGAAAATGGAGACAGCAGGTAGTATGAGGCAGAGCAGGCAGGGCCCTGCACAGGCTCACCCAGTGCGACCCCCCAAGTTCCCCTAAACTCAGCAGACCCTGAGTTCAGAGCCAGGGGTAAGCCTAAAGTACAGCACCGTGTGCCCGCCCCAAGTCAGAAACCTAAATGGGCACATGGTGGGGCCGAAGCGATAGCCCAGCGAGTAGGGCGTTTGTCTTGCACGCCGCCGGCCTGTGCCGGCCCGGGTTCGATCCCGGATCCCATATGGTCCCCCGAGCACCGCCAGGAGTAATTCCTGAGTGCAGAGCCAAGAGAAACCCCTGAGCATCGCGGGGTGTAACCCAAAAAACCAAAATAAAAAAACCCTAAATGGGCACATGAAAGGACACTAGCCGCGACCAGGAGGGGCCGAGGGGGCAGTGGGGCCACGCAGCCAGCAACAAAGGTACCTTGGAAGGACAATCAACTGCGCCTTCCTGTTTTGCGAGCCCACACTGCCCCAGAAGGGCCCAGGGGCTACTCCGGCTGCAGGACGGGCACCTTAACCCCTGCTGCTCTCAGCCCTGGAGCCTTTCCTGACACCCTGCCCGCCTGGTTTAGAAGCCACATCCCCACGTGACCCCGTTTCCAAGTCCCCCAAGACGGTCACAGCCTCATGCACAGGTAACCCCGGAAGCCCTGACGTTTTACCTCCTTCGGGTAGGGGATGTAGCCCGCGTGAGGCCAAGACAAAAGTGCAGAACTTGTTGAAATCCTCCACGGTCCTGCGCCTCTTGTAGCTTGGGGAGTACTCCTGTAACGGGGCCGGGGGTTAGCTGGGGAGCACTCTGTAATGGGAGCCAGGAACTGGCTGGGGAGCACTCCTGTAACGGGAGCTGGAGCCTGGCTGGGGAGCACAGCTGTAACGGGAGCCGGGGGCTGGCTGGGGGAGCACTCCTGTAACAGAGAACCAGGGGCTGGCTGGGGAGCACGGCTGTAACAGGGAGCCGAGGGCTCGCTGGGGAGCACGCTGTAATGGGGAGCCGGGGCTGGCTGGGGAGCACTCCTGTAATGGGGAGTCCGGGCTGGCTGGGGAGCACAGCTGTAACCGGGGCAAAGCTGTAACGGGAGCACAGCTGTAACGAGGAGCACAGCTGTAACGAACGGGAGCAGGGGGCTGGCAAGCACGCCCACGGGGGTCCTCTGCAAAGCTGGAACTTTTCACTGCAAACACCTTGCTAAGGCCCCTGCGGCCAACAAGATAACAAGAGCTGGTCACAAATCAGTTTCAGCAGACAAAGGGGAGGAAGGCAGAGCCAAGAGCCAGGAACACTGGGAGCAGATGCCAGATAAATGCCCGAGAGAAACTTATTTCGGCAGGGAGAGAGCATCCCTGGGCCTTATCTCCGCTCCGGCCTATCGGGAGCTCTGACCCTCTTGGCAACACACTTTCCATTTTGAAAACAAACCCCCGCATCAGCTCCAAGGACAGATTTTACGCGGTTTCAAAGCCTTGGCCTGGCCCGGGCAGGGCGCCGGCCCCTCCCTCCTCCGCGCCCCCAAACCGGCCTCCCGAAGCCGAAGCTCCCCGCCAAGGCCACCGGCCAGCACGCAGGGCGGTTCTCTCCTGCCCAAGTCCTCGAGGGGGGACAAGAGCCACAGGACTGGAGCGGAGGAGGGTCTCCGCGGACACGCCGCTTCCCTTTAGGCTGATCACTCGCCCCCGTCCCTAAGGGGCGCCGCTACCTCCAGGACCCTGCGGCGGGCCCCACCGGGGGGAGAGCAGGGCTGGGCCGCGGGGGCTGGGCGCGGGGTCCCCCTCGGCCGCCCCCCCTTCTCCGATTTTTGCCATTTTCCCAGCCGGGTCCAGCGCCCCTTCCTCGCGCCCTGGAGCCCAGCGACCCCAGCGGCGCGCCCGGACCCCGCGGGCGCAGGTGGCGGAGCCGCAGCGCTGCCCCCGGTCCGGCGGGCTGGGCGCGGGCCCAAGCGGGCAGTAGCGGCCTCCAACTCTCCACCACAACTTTTACGTCCGCGGACGGCGCGGAACAGGGCCGGGGGCGGGCAGCGGCGCGGGGTCCCAGCGGCGCGGGGTCCCGGAGCCCCGAGCGGCGCCCCGCCCTCCCGGCAGCAGGCCACGCAGACGGCCCCCCGCCCCCGCCGCCCCCTCAGCCCGGAAGGTGCGGGGCCCACCCCGCGGGAGGGGGCGTGGGAGGCGGTGACTCGGGTCCGGCACCCCCGGCGCGGCCCCCACCCCCCGCCGCGGCGCGACCCGCACCCGAGACCCCGCGGGCACGGGAGGGGAGGGGGCGGCCGGGGCCGGTCGGGAAGACCCGGGGCCGATCCCCGGAAGGCGGCGGAGGCGGAGCGAGCGAGGGCCGCGGGCCGCAGGGTGGGAGCCCCAGGACGAGGCCCCACGCCGCGCGGGGGGCGGGGCAGCGCGGAGGGAGCCGGGGGGGGCGGGGCGGGCTGCTGGGCCCGCGGGAGCGAGGGGCGCCGGGGCCGAGTCGGGGTCCGAGGGACCGGGAGTCGGGGGAGGCGAGACGGCGACTCGCCCGGGGAGGGGGCGCCGGGGGGGGGGGGGGGCGGCCGGGCGCGGACAGGTCCGGGCGACGCGGGGTCTGGGAGCGGTGGGCGCGGCGGCCGGGGCGGGGGTCCGGGGAGCGGACGGCCTCGGGGGCGACGCCAGCGCCCCGGGACTCGGCGCAGGCCCGGCGGGGGCGGGGCTGCTGGGGAGGGGCGCGCCGGCAAGGACGGCCTGGGCCGGGGGTCCGGCTCCGGGAGGGCGTCGGGTCGGGGGCGATCGGGCCGCTCCCACTCACCTCCGGGTGGAAGGCGGCGGCGCAGGAGTCGGAGTCCATGTTCGGGGAGGGGGCGGCGGCCGCGGGGGGCGCAGACACCGGGCTGAGGCCGCCGGGGCCGCTCCGGGGCTGCGGCGCCGGCGGCCACGCAGGGGGCGAGGGCAGACCCGGGAGGGGTCGCCCCGGCCGGAGGTGATGGGGGCTCGGCGTGTCGCGTTCCGGCTCTAGGACCCCAGGCCGGCGGCTCGGCAGCCGAGCGGAGTTGGCGATGCAGCTGCCGCGGCCGGCGCGGCGGGAGAGAGGCGGGAGACGCGCTGCGGGGGCGGCGGCGGCGGCGAGCGGGAACCCGACCGGCTCCCCGACCTGACGCCCAGTTCGGCTCGTGTCTCGGGAGGGAGGGCGGGAGCGCCGCGAGGAGTGCCGGGAAATGTAGTCCGCGGCGGCGGGAGCCGGCGGCGCGCGGCATTGTGGGAACGGTAGTTCCCGCCCGCGGCCGCGGCGCGCGGAGACCTCCCTCGAGGACTACAATCCCAGAGGGCCCGGTGCTGGCCGCCCGCTGTGCGGAGGCGGCGTCGCGGGGACCGCGGCCGCGGCCGCGGGGGAGGTGCGGGGGGCTCGCGCTGGGCGGTGGGGAGGGGCGGCGGGGGGGCGGGGCGGGGGCGCGCGGCGCCTTCCCTTTCTCCTTTGGGACCGGGGGCTCCGCGCCCCTTTGTGGGGGCCGGTGGGGGTGGGGTCCCCGCTGCCCGGGCGGGAGCGTTGACGTCGCGGCCGCACCCCCCACCCCCGACTCGGCTTCCGCGCCTCGGGCCGGCCGGAGCGAACTTGTCTGGGCGGCGGGGCGGGGTCGCCGCGTGCGGAGCCGTGGGCGTGCGGGGTCCCGGCGACGCGGGCCGGAGCCGCCCCCGCGTCCCCCTCGGATCTCGCGGAAACGTGCCGGGCGGGTGGTCGCGGGCGGGGCGACTCGGCGCGGACGCGGCCTCGGCACTGCTGTGGAGGGGAGGGGCGCGGGCTCCGGCCGACCCCCGAGTCTCTCCCCCAACTTGGCGCGTGCAGTTCGCGGCGGACCCGCAGCGCGGGCGGCGAGCACGGCGGGCAGCGGCCAGACAAAGGCGCGGGCGGCCGAGGCGGCGGTGTCCAGCTCCAGGCCCGCGTCTACCCTGCACGAAGGCCACCGGGAGGTCCCGAGGGGGATGTCGGGGTCCGGTTGCTGCAGCGCGGGGGCTCCGATCCCGGCGGGGGAATCGGGACTTTTCTCGTAGCGCTTCCCCAGCCTTCCGGCGGTTGCTGTAACGCGGTTTCTCCGTGTCCCGTTCCAGGGCCGTCTTCCCGGCGGGTCTCGGCTTCGGAGCGCCCCGGGCCAAGGCGGTTGGCCAAGGCGGTTGGTGGGAGTGACCCCGAGCCGGTGAGCGCAGAGCTTTTCCCGTGACGAGCTTTGCCACCCCCGCACACCCTCCGTCCCATAATAAAGGCTGCGCTTTCCTCCCCTGTTGAACTGACTCACGTTTCCAATAAAGTCTAGAATGTGCTCTTACTACTGGACCTGGTGACCAGACGGCTGAGCACTCAGGAATGGGGCTGGGGTCCCCGGACCATCTCCAGGGGCCCTGCACGGGCTTCTCTGCCCACCGTGCTCCTGGCGCTGGAGGGGGTCGGAAGCCGGTGCAGCCAGGCCCGACTGGATCCGTTCTGTGGACCCCTGGGCTCTCTCAGCCGCGGGGAACGCGATTAACTCAGTCAGGGGAACGCTGGTTCCACCAGGCAGATCTTGTCTCCCTTCTCGGCAGGGGCTCTGGACACCGCCCCAGAGCTGCTGGCTTGGCACTGACCTACCCGTCACTCCAGAAACACCAAAGACCTTTGTCCGACCTAACCTTTGTTTTCCCTTTAGAAAAAGGAGAGGAGGGAGCGAAACAGCCCCTAGGAAGAGGCGGAGACGCTAATGTTCCAGTCTCTGGGCTCAGCACTGGCCAGCAAGGGCCCTGCGAGGCAGGAGGGTGCTGGCCTTGCACGCAGGCGCCGCCGGTCCCCCTCGCCTGACAAGTAATTCTTGGGTGCAGAGCCCTGAGTATCCCTTGAGCACTGCAAGGTGTGACCCAAACAAATGAAACACCAACGCAAAGAAAAAGACAGCAATCGCGAATACAGCAGGTAAGGCGCTTTGCCTTTGCGTGCAGCTGACCCGGGCATCCCGTATGGTCCCCTAAGCCCCGCCAGGAGGAGTCCCTGAGCACTGCTGGAGTGTGACTCCAAAGGCCAAAAAAAGAAGCTCAAGGCAGGAGCCGGGTGGGGAGGGCAGGGCAGGGCCTCTGGGTGACCAGCTGAGGTTTCTTCAGCTTCCTACCCCTCTCAGCCCTGCTGGGCTCGCTGGCAGCCTGTGATCCCGGGATTAAGACTTCAACCACCGGAGAGTCTTGGAGTCTGTGATGGTTTTCTGCTTAAGTGGGGGGCGGGGGAGACCTGCCCCTAAATGTTAATTCACAAATGATTATAGTTAAGAAAGAAAAAAAAAAAAAAAAAAACACCAGCACAGGTTGTGACAAGTCTAAAAATACTAAGAATACCATGGTTTCCCAGTAAGTAACTTGAGAATGGAGTTATTTTAATTGCGTTACCAAATATAGCTTCACCTTCCTGAGTCTCACTGGCCACCCCTCCATTCATGCAGAGAAGATTCAGGGAAACTTCATCCCCTTTGCTAACTCTGCCTTTAGGTATGTACAAACAGAACTCAAAACTGTGTTCTTTTTTTGGTTTGTTTTTTTTTTTTTTTTTTTGCTTTTTGAGTCACACCCGGCGATGCTCAGGGGTTACTCCTGACTCTGCACTCAGGAACTACCACTGGTGGTGCGGGGGACCATATGGGATGCCGGGATGGAACCAAGTTGGCAGTCCAAGGCAGGTGCCCTATCCACGGTACTATCACTCTGACCTCTCAGCTTGATATTATGAGTTTTTTCTTATCTTTTTTTTTTGCTTTTTGGGTCACACCCTGCAACACTCAGGGGTTACTCCTGGCCTCGACACTCAGGGGTTACTCCTGGCAGTGCTCGGGGACCGTATGGGATGCCTGGCCGGCACAGGCCGGCCGCGTGCAAGGCAAACGCCCTACCCGCTGGGCTATCACTCGGCCCCAGTTTTTTCTTTTTCTTTTCTTTTTTTTTTTTTTTTTTTTTTTTTTTGCTTTTTGGGTCACACCCGGTGATGCTCAGCTGTTACTCCTGGCTCTCAGGAATTACTCCTGGTGGTGCTCAGGGGACCATATGGGATGCCGGGATTGAACCCTGGCGGGCATGGGCATGCTGCGTGCAAGGCAAACGCCCCTACCCGCTGGGCTATCGCTCTGGCCCCCCAGTTTTTTCTTATCTTAAGTGTTTTTCTTTTCCCTCCCATTTCCAGGGAAGTAAGTGAAACTTTCACAGTTTTTATTAGTTTATTTGTTAGGTGCTTTGGGCACGGTACAGCTGGTGGTGCTCTGGGTCTACACTGGCTCAATGGCCATGAGGTTACAGTTACTCCGGGAGGTCTCGGGAAACTGTACATGGTGCAGGGATCAAACCGGTTGGCTGGAGGCAAGTCAAGCGCTGCAACCCTGTTCTCTAACCCAGTTTCTTGTATTATTAATTTAAACGTTAAGTACCTGATCACTGAATGTGTATGTGAATAGTTTTTGTTTGTTTTTTGCTTTTTGGATCACACCCGCGATGCTCAGGGGTTACTCCTGCCTCTGCACTCAGGAATTACTCCTGGCCATGCTGGGGGACCATACAGGATGCTGGGGATGGAACCTGGGTCAGCCGCAAGCAAGGCAAACACCCTCCAGACTGTGCTATCGCTTGGGCCCCCACGAGAATAGTTGTGGAATTGTCTGTGTAGGGGTCGGAGTATTGGTCTGCGGGCAGGACTTTTGCGTGGCACAGCTGACCGGGGTTCAGTCGCCAGCTCCCATATTGTCTCCCAAGCCCATCCGAGTGAGCCCTGAGCACCACCAGGTGTGGCAAGATCTTTCAGAGGAACCAGTGAGGCAGAGCAGCTGGGGCTTGCTTTGCACTGTCGGTCGGGTTCAATCTATGGCACTACACGTGGAGCTCCTGAACAAGGCAGGCGTGGGTCCCTGAGCACGAGCCAGGAATGAGCCCTGAGCTCCTCGCTCTGGTGCCCACCACCCCCGCCCCACCCCGCTCCCACTTAAAAATAAAATAAAGTTTTCTGGGGCCGGAGCGATAGCCCAGCGGGTAGGGCGTTTGCTTTGCACACGCCGGCTCATGCCGGCCCGGCCCATATGGTCCCCCGAACACCGCCAGGGAGTAATTCCTGAATGCAGAGCCAGGAGAAACCCTGAGCATTGCCGGGTGTGACCCAAAAAAGCAAGAAAAGAAAAAGAAAAAAGAAAACTTCATACAATGGCTACCTCATCAAATAAATTTCCTTTTTTTCCCTTTTTTGGGTCACGCTTGCAATGCTCAGGTTGTTCCTGGCTCTACACTCAGGAATTAATCCTCGTGGTGCTCAGGGATTCCATATGGGATGCTGGAACCTGGGTTGGCCACATGCAAGGCCAACGCCCTCCCTGCTGGACTATCTATCCAGCCCTCAAATTTCCTGTGTAAGGCCAGAGCAATAGTCCATCAGGGAGGGCATTGGCCTTGCATGTGAATCCAGGTACTTGAACACACCAACTTTTCCCAGATCTTCTTCTGGCGTCCAGGAGTGAAGCTACAGTCACTGCCTGCAATGACTTGAACTAGATTCCAACATGGTAGACCATTTTTTTTTTATTTATTTTTTGTGATGCTCAGGAATTACTCCTGGAACTGTGTGGGGAGTAGTATGGGATCCCGGGATCAAACCTGAGCCAGCCGCATGCTGGACTATCGCCCGGCCCCTCATTTTTTTTTTTTTTTTGCTTTTTGGGTCACCCAGCGACGCTCAGGGGGTTACTCCTGGCAGTGCTTGGGGACCATATGGGATGCCGGGATCGAACCCGGCCGGCACAGGCCGGCTGCATGCAAGGCAAACACCCTACCGCTGGGCTATCGCCCCGGCCCCAGCCCCTCATTTTTAATTAAAAGTCCCGGGCCAGAGTGTTAGTACAGTAGAGAGGGCATTTGCCTTGCACGCAGCCAACCCGGGTTCGATCCCCAGTATACCACATTGTCCCCTGAGGTACCGTGGAGTAATTCCTAAGTGCATAGCCAGTAGTAACCCCTGAGCATTGCCAGTTGTGACCCAAAAAGCAAAAAATATAACCAGATTAAGGGGTCAGATAATAGCAGCCAGTGGGAGCTTGCCTGGCACTTGGCCAGCCCCGGTTTAATCCCCAGCATCCCATGTAGTTCCTGAATGCAGAGCCAGGGCTGGCCCAAAATGCAAAATGAATTAACTATTAAACCCCTGAAATTCCTTAATGTTGTCATCTTTTATTTTCCTTTCTGGGTCACACCCAGCAATGCTCAGGGGTTATTCCTGGCTCTGCACTCAGGAATTACTCCTGGCAGTGCTTGGGGAATCGAACCCAGGTCAGCCCCCAGGTTGGCAGTGTGCAAGGCAAACGCCCTATCCGCTGGACTATTGCTCCAGCCCCAGTGTTGTAATCTTTGATAGACATTCAGATAGAATCAGTATAGAATCAGAGAGATAAGGCAGAACAGCCGACAGGCTGCGGAGACAGTTCAGCAGGGGCGGTTGCGCTTCGCGCAGCCAGCCCACCTTTGATTCCCAGCATCCCACATGGTCCTCTGAGCACCGCCAGGAGTAATCCAGGGAAAACGCACTGGCCGCGCACACAGCCAACCCCTGCTCAGTCCAGCACCATGTAATCGCAACCCTGCTGGGTGTGGCCCCAAAGCGAAACGTAAACACTAATAGCTAACACTATGCAGTCTTTCAGTATTTTTATTTATTTATTTATTGCTTTTTGGGTCACACCCGGCAATGCTCAGGGGTTTCTCCTGGCTCTGTGCTCAGGAATTACTCCTGGCGGTGCTCGGGGACCATATGGGATGCCGGGATCGAACCCAGGCCGCCACAGGCCAGTCATATGCAAGGCAACGCCCTACCCGCTGGACTATCACTCCAGCCCCATCCCCAATTGTTTTTTTTTTTTTTTTTTTTTGCTTTTTGGGTCACACCTGGCCATGCTCAGGACTTACTCCTGGTTCTGCACTCAGGAATTACTCCTGGCAGTGCTCAGGGGACCATGGGATGCCAGGGATCGAACCCAGGCCAGCACAGGCTGGCCGCATGCAAGGCAAACGCCCTACCCACTGGGCTGTCTCTCTGGCCCCTCCCCAATTGTTTTTAATTTTTTTTTTTTTTTTTGCTTTTTGGGTCACACCCGCAATGCTCAGGGGTTTCTCCTGGCTCTGCACTCAGGACTCACTCCTGGCGGTGCTCGGGGGACCATATGGGATGTCGGGGATCGAACCCGAGCCGGCATGGGCTGGCCGCGTGCAAGGCAAACGCCCTACCTGCTGGGCTATCGCCTCCCACAACCCCCCCAATTGTTTTTAAATAGAAGAGGTGAACTTGTAAAATTGGCCTGGCAGAGGCTACCCTAGAAATACAGACCCTTAGCAGGGGATACAGTTAACACCTTCCTGTCTGAATACCAGCCCCCTCCTCAAGGCCCAGCTCCTGCCCCTGACCCTGACCACAGTGTGCTAAGAGGCCCGGAGTAGGTGGGTGAGTTCCATTCCCATTTTGAAGTCAGGAGATTGAAAAGAAAGAGCCCGCTTGTCGGTGAGGTGTGTCAGGTGTTCAAGCTCCGCCGGCGCCAGGTCTGAATCAGCTCCTTCGTCAGTTCAGCACACACAGGTGGTTTCAGCACGCTCCTTGGCAGGAGCTACCAAGTGACGCTTTTTCTCCAGAAGTGAACCTTCCATTTCACTCAGATCATGATTGTTTGTTTGCTTGGTGGCCACACCCAGCGGTGCTCAGGGAGGACTCTACGGGGTGCCAGGGATCGAACCGGTCAAACCTTTTGTGCCAGGCAAGCACCCTGCTTCCTGTCCTGTTACTCTGGCCCCTGGATTGTGCGTTGTTTAATGCACCGGCTTTGCAAGTTTAGTATGGAATGCAGGAAACACAGGCCGGCAAACAGCAAGCCTAACCACCTAGGAAAAAAATGCCAACCTCCTGCTTTGGATGACACAAAAACACATCTTACAAATTGCATCATACTACATACAGATAATCCAGTTTTCCTCTTGCCACTGTAGGAGGACCCTCTGGTTCTAGTAAACATTCTTCAGGGCTGAAACTCAATTTATTCAAACAAACCTTTGGGGCTAAGATCATGCAACATTGACTGGGGCTGGAGTGACCACGGCAGGTGAGACGCCGACCTTGCAAGCAGCTGACGGGGTTGGATCCCCCGCCCTCACTCAGCCTGCTGGGAGTGATCCCTGAGCACCGCTGGCTAGAGCCAAACAGCGGATCTGGCCTCAAAGCCTGTTGGGTCACACACCTGGCTCAGCTCTCAGGTTACTGCTGGTGGTGCTGGGCTCGAACCCTGGTCTCCCTGCGTGCACCCGCTAAGCTGGCCCCTGGCCCAGGAGAAACGTGGATGGATTGATTTTGCTTCTTGGTTCACACCCGTGATGCTCAGGGCTTATTCCTGGCTCTGGACTCAGGAATTACTCCTGGGAGATCCAACCCCTGGTCCTCCGCCGCGTGCAAGGCAAAAGCCCTCCCGCTGTGCTACAGCGGGCCTGAAGGGACCGATGTAAAAGACAAGTCCTGCAAGGTGGCTGGAGGTTCTGGTGCGCCCTTTTCTTACCGACACGCCACTTCCGGGCTGCCCAGGCCTGCCTGTCACTCAGCCTGTGCAAGGAAGCCATTGGCTAAGCTCCTGGACCCAGGAATGCTGCTTCTGCCCTCAGCAGCTGCGCGAACAGTCCATCTATGGGCAACGGGCGGCCAGCCGGGCACCTGCGTTGTCCTCGGGCCTGAGCTGCCTGAGCTGCCGGGCTGGCTTCTCCCGACCACGCGGGTCGGGGCAGTATCGCCTGCAGCCTCATCCCCGCCCAGCACAAACAAGGCTCTTCTCCCCTGGTAGCGCCAGCGCTGGGCAAGGAATCACAACCCCTGCAGCCTGCCCTGGACACACGTGCGTGTGCGTGTGCCAGCTCGTGAGGCAGGCGACAGGAATGCCCGTCACCAGGGCGGGCTCCGTGTGTGCCAGGGTATGCCCCGGTTTCATCTGCAAAACTCAGGAGCACTGGAGGTGTGGGAGAAGAGCCGTATCTGAAATCAGACCAAATCAACCCAAGAAAACGCGGGGAATAAGCTTCCGGTGGGCTTGCCCGGGCCGCTAACATCACTGCCCTGTCCCGCGGCCCCCCCATGAGAGCCCGGAAGGGCACCCAGGGTGCTCTCAAGGAATGGGGAGAAGGCTCTTTTATTTATTTGCTTGTTTACTTATTTATTTTAGGGGGCGACTCAGCTATACTTACTCCTGGAACGCTAGGAGGGGGGTCACGGGGACCCTATGGGGTGCCAGGGATCGAACCTGGGTCTCCCCTGTACCAGGCGCGCGCCCCCGCCCCAGCCGCCTACAATCGCCCGGGGACCCCCTCCTAGCGCTTCTACCAAGTTTTGGGCCCCCCGGCTCAAGGCCTTTCGGGTTTTCCGCTCCAGGGCGCCGAAGCAGAGATGCCCCCCGGGGAAGCCCGCGGCAGGCCCCCACCGCGCCGTCGGTGACTCAGCCGGGACGCAGCGCCGCGCCCCGTGCGCTGAGTCAAGTTAATGAGCGGCTCGCTCTGGAGCTCGGCCGAGGGGGCCCAGCCGGGAATCCGGCTCCGCGTCCCTTCCAAGTGCGCGGGGGAAAATAGGAAGCACGCAGAGCTGCGCACCGGTCCCCGCCAGTCGGC
The DNA here is from genome assembly GCA_021461705.1 of Cryptotis parvus. NCBI lineage: Eukaryota > Metazoa > Chordata > Mammalia > Eulipotyphla > Soricidae > Cryptotis > Cryptotis parvus. Next base: position 43,583 of record JAJIBD010011558.1, on the reverse strand, counting down.
CCCGCAGAGTCTAAAGCCAGTGGCTGGAGACCTGGGCCGCGACGGGCTCGTCCCGCCGCCCTTGGAGCCAAGGGGATTCAGATTCAGTCCTAAACAAAGCGTCCGGGGACCGGGGCGACGGGGGCGGGGAGCCGGGCGGCGCCAGCGGGGCTCCGAGAGGCCGCGCGTCCCGCGGTGCCCAGCCAGGGACGTGGGCGCGAGGCCCAAGAAGCCCCGGAAGGGCGCAGGGGAGGGGCGGGCGGGCGGGCGGTGACTCAGCCGCGGGAGCGGGGGCGGGCAGGCGGGCGGCGCCGGCCCGGAGGGGTTAAGGGGCGGTGCCGCCGGGCCCGTCCCCCGTCGTGCCCGCCCCCGGAGGCCGCGGCGCGCCCGGCCGTATTTAGCGCGGCGGGGCTGGGCGCGCCGCGTCTGTCCCGCTGGCCCCGGCCGCGGCGTCCCCGCCCCGCGCAGCCCCGGCGCCATGGAGCGGCCGGCGCCCCTGGCCGTGCTGCCCTTCTCGGATCCCGCGCACGCTCTGAGCCTGCTGCGCGGCCTGAGCCAGCTTCGCGCCGAGCGCAAGTTCCTCGACGTGACCCTGGAGGCGGCGGGCGGGCGCGACTTCCCGGCGCACCGGGCCGTGCTGGCAGCCGCCAGCCCCTACTTCCGCGCCATGTTCGCCGGGCAGCTGCGCGAGAGCCGCGCCGAGCGGGTGCGCCTCCACGGGGTGCCGCCGGACATGCTCCAGCTGCTGCTGGACTTCAGCTACACGGGCCGCGTGGCGGTGAGCGGCGACAACGCCGAGCCGCTGCTGCGCGCCGCCGACCTGCTGCAGTTCCCGGCCGTCAAGGAGGCGTGCGGCGCCTTCCTGCAGCAGCAGCTCGACCTGGCCAACTGCCTGGACATGCAGGACTTCGCCGAGGCCTTCAGCTGCGCGGGACTGGCGAGCGCGGCGCAGCGCTTCATCCTGCGCCACGTGGGCGAGCTGGGCGCCGAGCAGCTGGAGCGCCTGCCCCTGGCCCGGCTGCTGCGCTACCTGCGTGACGACGGGCTGTGCGTGCCCAAGGAGGAGGCCGCCTACCAGCTGGCGCTGCGCTGGGTGCGCGCCGACCCGCCGCGCCGCGCCGCGCACTGGCCGCAGCTGCTCGAGGCCGTGCGCCTGCCCTTCGTGCGGCGCTTCTACCTGCTGGCGCACGTCGAGGCCGAGCCGCTGGTGGCGCGCTGCCCGCCCTGCCTGCGCCTCCTGCGCGAGGCGCGCGACTTCCAGGCGGCGCGCTACGACCGCCACGACCGCGGGCCCTGCCCCCGCATGCGCCCGCGCCCCCTCCACCGGCCTGGCCGAGATCCTGGTGCTGGTGGGCGGCTGCGACCAGGACTGCGACGAGCTGGTCACCGTCGACTGCTACAACCCGCAGACGGGCCAGTGGCGCTACCTGGCCGAGTTCCCCCGACCACCTGGGCGGGGGTACAGCATCGTGGCACTGGGCAACGACATTTACGTGACGGGTGAGTGGGCGGGGGGCCGCCGAGAGGGTGGCGCCTGCGGGAACCCCGGGCCGGGCCCCTTCCCTGGGGGAGTTGAGCTCCTGGTGCGCGGCCGGGCCGCCCCTTATTGCCCCACTCCTGTGGCCGGCCCGGGCCAGAGGGGGTGGAAGGAAGTGGGCGCTCCCCGGGGTGGTAGCCCCAGCCTGGGGACAGTCACACAATGGGCGCTTTTCATCCTGAAGGGAATTCAGGGGCAGGCCCAAGGTGGCCGCCCTGTGCCCAGCCCTTCAGCCTCCCGGCTGTGCCAGCCCACAGTCACTCTGTCGTCCTTTGCCTGTGACAAGCTGCTCTGGGGCGTGCGTGTATGGGGGTCACATGGCGTTGGGGCCGCCCCTGGCGGTGCTGTAAACAGAGTCACATGCTGAGGTTTTCTTCCAGCGACTTGGCCCCAGCCCACAAACACTGCCGAGTCACGCAGGCGGCCCCACACCGGCTTCTCCCACATTTTTGATTGCACAGAAATCCCCTTGGGGGCCGGAGGCCTCCTCCTTCCGCGGGGCTGGGGCGGGCTCTGCGACTATATATGGAGAGAAGTGAGGGGCAAGCGGTGGACCCTGTCCAGGCGGTTATCTGCAGGGGTGCCCCGTTCCGGACACACTGCGGCTCCCCGGGGGCTCCTCAGAGCTGACCAGAGCCCCCCAGGACTGTGCGTGGACCCTGCCCTCCCTCTGTCAGAGCTGAACACCCCAAACTGGGGTTTGGACTCAGCATCTAAGCTTTGGGGGTTGAACAGGTGCTTACCGGGCCTCTGGGAGGACGGGCAGGTTGCGGGGACAGTGTCCAGCCTGCTGTGCCCTGTGGCCCCCAGGATCCTTAGTGCTCTGGCTAAGCCTGGCTTCATCTCGCGTCTGCCACCTGTGTGTCCTGCCCCTTCCTCCCGCGGGTGGTCCCGTCCCTCCACCCTGCCTGAGGCTCTCCTCTGTAAACCAGGCCGAGAAGGGGAATGCTGGCCTGTGCTATGACCACAGGCCGGCCGGAGGCTGAGGAAGAGTGGCTCCCTGACGCCCTGCCTGGTGTGACATTTTCAGGGAGGTGGCTCGTCGTACAGGGCCAGCTGGCGGCCTGTGGCTGGATCCCGGAGTGGACAGAGTGGTGCGGCCTGGTCACCTGTGTACCCCTTCCTGCAGGGCCAGCTCCTGGCTCTGGTTGGCTCCGGGGGGGCTTGTCAGTCCCTGTGCACACATCTCTGCTCTGGTGTCCACTGGGACCTTCTGTCCTGGCGGTCAGTGTGTGCAAGGTCTAGGTTTGCGGGTTTGCAAGAACCAGCCCCAGGGTCTTTGCTCGGCCCCCAGAGGTGGGGGTTCCTCCTGTGGCTGCAGCTCTGGAAGCCCCCAGATGTTTCCTTTGAACTTGAAGCCAGTAATGTTTCCAGAGGACTGGAAGTGAGGGTCTTCGGTGTCTCGGGCGTGTGTGGGCTGACGGCCCGTCGGGCATTTCTGCAGGCGGATCCGACGGCTCCCGGCTCTACGACTGCGCCTGGCGGTACAACTCAAGCGTGAACGAGTGGACGGAGGTAGCGCCCATGCTGAAGGCCCGTGAGTACCACAGCTCGGCCGTGCTGGACGGGCTGCTCTATGTGGTGGCCGCCGACAGCACCGGCGCTACGACCACACCACCGACTCCTGGGAGGCCCTGCAGCCCATGACCTACCGCTGGACAACTGCTCCACCACCGCCTGCCGGCGCCGCGCCATCGCCATCGGCTCGCTGGCCGGCAAGGAGGCCATGGTGATGCAGTGCTACGACCCCGACGCTGACCTCTGGTCGCTGGTGGACTGCGGCCCCGCTCCCGCCCTGGTCCTTCGCCCCAAAGACGGTGACACTCAGTGGACTCATGTACTTCATCAGGTGAGTCCCTGCGGGTGCGGGGCCAGAATGTGGGGGGGCCTTTCCTGTTCCCCCATTTCTCTTGTTTCTGAGACACGCTCTGCAATGCTCAGGAATTACTCGGTGGTGCTCAGGGGACTATGTGGGGTCACACCCACATACAAGGCAAGCCCGGTCCGCTATACTATAACTGGCCTAACTTTTTTTTTTTTTTTTTGGGTCACACCCCAGCGACGCTCAGGGGTTATTCCTGGCTCTGCACTCAGGAATTCTCCTGGCGGTATTAAGGAGACCATAGGGATGCTGGGATTGGACCTTGGTTGGCGTGCAAGGCAAACTCCATCCCCACTGTGCTATAGCTACGGCCCCTCCACTTTTTTTTTTTTGGGGGGTCACACCCAGCAATGCTCGGGTTACTCCCTGGCTCTGCACTCAGGAATTACTCCTGGCGGTGCTCGGGGACTATATGGGACGCCGGGGATCGAACCCGGGCGGCACAGGCCGGCCGCGTGCAAAGCAAATGCCCTACCCGCTGGGCTATCGCCTCCGGCCCCTCCCTCCACTTTTTTCCTGGGGAGATCAGGCCATGGTGATGCTCTGAACTGCTCTCACTTTTTAGGGGGGCATGGGGTGCTCCCAAGCAGTCCTCCAGGGACAGGGTGTTGAGTGCTCTGGCCTGGTGGTGCTGGGGCAGCTATATTGGAGGGATTGGCCCACACCCAGCGGTGATCAGGGTCACTCCTGCTTGGCTCAGGGACTCTGGTGCCTGGAATTGAACCTGGGTCTGTCTTGTTCTCTCTTCAGCCCAAGGGGTTGGTTTGGTTCTTGTTTGCTCCATTGGTAATTAAACCCAAGGCCTCAAAGAGTGCCTGGGAAGCATGTGGCCCTGAGCACGGCCGGGGCCGGGAGGCCGGTTTGGTTTTTGTTGTTTTTCTTGTTCTTGTTGTTTTTTCTTTGACTTTTGGGTCACCCAGCGATGCTCAGGGGTTACTCCTGGCTCTGTGCTTAGAAATTACTCCTAGCAGTGCTCAGGGGACCATATGGGACGCCGGGGATCAAACCCGGGTCGGCTGCGTGCAAGGCAAACTCCATCCCTGCCACACGGTTGCTCTGGCCCAAGGAGGCAGGTTCCTGCTGCGGCCTCAGCCGGTCCCTCCTCAAGGCAGGCTCAGCACTGCGGCCCAACTTCGCCTGGCTTTCTCTGCCTTTCTCTGCTTTTTTGGGGATTTTTTGTTTGTTTTCGTTTATTTGAAGGTATTCAACTGCTACATTTGGCTTCATCTAGGGGATCAAGCCTGGGGCTCCTAAAGTAAGTTAATGGCATATGGCCCCTGAGTGACCCCACGGTACCCCAGCTCAGATCGGGGCCTTTGCTGGGCACCTGGATGGGCCCTGGGCCCTGGGCCAGGACTCACACACGAGTGGGGGTTTTCTGTGGCGCTGCACCCGGCAGGGGGACCCCAGCTCTGCCAGCAGCATCCCACTTCCATTTTCCAACTTAAGCCCTGGCCCATGGGGCGGGGTCAGCAGCCTTGTTGAGTGAGTCTGAGGGCCCCATAGACAGGGCAGGGGGTGCGTGCTGTGTGTCCAGGATGCCTGGGCAAGGTTGGAACCCACGATGACCACCCTGTGCAGTGTCGCCCTGTCCCCAGGCCGCAGCGTGAAGGGTGGCAGCCAAGGTGTCCATGACCCGGGTCTGCTCGGAGCCAAATGCCCAACCTGACGGGCTGGCGGGTGTCCAAGGGACTCAGCGTCATGCACAGAACCTCTGTGTGTGTGTGTGTGTGTATGTTACATGTGTGTGCACGAGTAAGCGTCGCACACAGAACCTCTGGGTGTTACATGTATGTGCATGTGTATGCATGCATTAATGTTGCGATGTGTGGGCGGAGCGATAGCCCAGCGGGTAGGGCGTTTGTCTTGCACGCGGCCGGCCCATGCTGGCCTGGGTTCAATCCTCGGCATCCCATATGGTCCCCCAAGCACCGCCAGGAGTAATTTCTGAGTGCAAAGCCAGGAGGTAAGCCCTGAGCATCGCCGAAAAGCAAAAAAAAAAAAAAAAAAAAAGTTACGTGTGTGCAACATGTATGTGCGCATCTGCATGTTACACGTGTGCATGTTTGTGAGCACACGTGCATCTTGCCTGCATAGCTTCTTTTTTTTTTTATAGAAAGTGAGACTGATCCTTTTTTTGTGTGTTTTTTTTTTGTTTTGTTTTTTGCTTTTTTGGGGTCACACCTGGCGAAGCTCAGGGGTTTCTCCTGGCTCTGCACTCAGGAATTACTCCTGGCGGTGCTCGGGGACTATATGGGATGCTGGGGGATCGAACCTGGGCCGGCATGGGCCGGCTGCATGCAAGGCAAACGCCCTACCCACTGGGCTATCGCTCCAGCCCCGAGACTGATCTTAAACTCCTTTCTTTTTTTTATTTATTTAATTTTTATTTTTTGGGTCACACCGGTGACGCTCAGGGGTTACTCCTGTCTCTTCACTCAGGAATTACTCCTGGCAGTGCACAGGGGACCTTATGGAATGCCGGGGTCGAACCCAGGACTGCCACTTGCTAGGCAAATACCCTGCCTGCCGTGCCTTCACTCTGGCCCTCTTCCCATATTTTTTTTTTGGATGTTATTGGGTGTTGGGCCACACTCAGGGGGTCACTCCTGGTTCTGCACTTAGGAATTACTCCTGGTAGAGATTGGGGGGGCCATGTGGGATGCGGGGATCAAGCCCAGGCGGCTGCCCACAAGGCAGATGCAGCCCAGTCTTGAGCCTGCCTGAAGCCAGAGCAGGAGGCCAGGTGTGCTGTGAACTGACCTCTGGTCCCTTTCAGCCGCCTCGGAGGCCCTTAGCCCCTGCCCCCACTCTGGGCACCCTCGCCCCTGCACTCGGTGCTCCGTCCACCCTCGGTGTGGGCTGGCCCAGGCAGTATCACCCAGGCTGCACCCTTAGGCTGTGCTCCTAGAAAGCCCCGAACTGCCAGATCTGAAGCCACACACGCCCCTCCCCTAGCGGTGGGTCTCCTGGAGGCCCCCAGCCCCCCAGCTATAAATAGCGCTCCCGGAGGATGCCTGTCCCCGCCGCCCCTGCCCTGCTCACTCTTCTCTTGCCTGGCTGCCCTAGGCCCTGGGTGCCGCCCGCTGCATCCCTGAGTGTGTGGGGACAGCGGCCCAGGCCGAGGGTTTCTCTTCTGGGCCATGACCCCCAGCAGCTCCTGCCTGGCGCTACCTCCTGTCCCCCCACGTGCTGCCAGGCAGAGAGGAGACCTTGGGACCGCTGGAGAGAGGGAACTTCTCCTTTGCACGGGTGCTACCATGGTGCCAGCGGCTCCTCCTGGCTCTGGGCTCAGGAGTAACCTGTAGAGGTGCTTTGGGGACCCTGTGCCGTGTAGAACTGGGGCCAGCTGTGTACAAGGCAGCTTTCACCCCCCTATCTCCAGCCCTCTATTTTGCTTTACTTGGGGAGGGGCAGATTGGCCACACCCAGTGGTGCTCAGGGCTGTCTCCTGGCTCTCTGATTGGGCATCACTCCTGGAGGGCTTGGGAGACCTTACGGGACGTGGGGGGTCAAACCTGTGTTGGCCACATGCAAGGCAAGCACAGTGGGGAGGGCATCTGCTTTGCACACGGCCGACCTGGGTTTGATCCCCGGCATCCCATATGGTCCCCGAGCACCGCCAGGAGTAATTCCTGAGTGCAGAGCCAGGAGGAACCCCTGAGTATTGCCGGATGTGACACAAAAAAGTTAAAATAAAATAAAATAGAAAATAAAAAAGTCTTTGGGGGGCGGAGCGATAGCCCAGCGGGTAGGGCGTTTGCCTTGCACGGCCGGCCTCTGCCGGCCCGGGTTCGATCCCGGCATCCCATATGGTCCCCGAGCACCGCCAGGAGTGATTCCTGAGTGCAGAGCCAGGACTAACCCCTGAGCATTGCGGGTGTGACCCAAAAAAAAAAAAAAAAAAAAAAAAAAGTCTTTGGCTTGGATTTTTTTTTTTCCTTCTTTTGGGTCACATTTGGTGATGCGCATAAGTTATTCCTGGCTCTGCTCTCAGAACTCATCCTGGCCGTGTTCGGGTGATCCTATGGGATGCTGGGATTGAACCCACTGGACTATCGCTCTGACCCCTCCAGCGCCCTCTCCTTAAAGGTTCTTTGACTTGGGTTTTGGTTTGGAGCCGCAGCCAAGGTTGGGCAGCTGTCTCTGTTCGGCTGCTCTTGGCGCTCATCTCTCTGGGTTGGGCTCCCTCTGTGTTCCGCTGTCTCCAGGCGTCGGGCTGTCTCTCCCTCGGTGTTCACTTGTCTTGGTGTTCCGGCGCAGTGCTCGGCTGTCTCTCCTGGTGTTCGGCTGTACCTCCGTATTGTCTCTCAGTGTTGGGTATCTGTTTAGCTGTCTCAGTGTTGGGCTGTGTTTGATTGGCTCTCGGTGTTCGGCTGTGTCTCGGTGTAGGGCTGTCTTTGTCTATCTGTCTGTCTGTCTCTGTGTTTGAGCTCCGTGTGGTTCTGCTCCACTTAGCGCCTTGAACCATCTCTCCAGACCCTGCTCCCTCCTTTTTTTTTTCCTTTTTGGGTCACACCCAGCAATGCTCAGGCGTTACTCCTGGATCTTTGCTCAGGAATTACTCCTGGCAGTGCTCGGGGTCCATGTGATGCTGGGGATCAAACCCGGGTTGACCGCATGCAAGGCAAACGCCCTCCCGCTGTGCTATGACTCCAGCCCCGTTCTTTATTTTAGAGCGACAGGGTGGGGGCTCTTTCTTGCAGTGGACATTTGGGTGAGCCCCGTTTGTGCGGTGGACACTTGGGTGAGCCCCGTTTTGCGGTGGACACTTGGGTGAGCCCCGATTGTGCGGTGGACACTTGGGTGAGCCCGTTTGTGCGGCGAGGCCGAGGCCCCGCCGCTGCTCTGTGCATCTGGTTCTGCCTTGGCACCCCCCCGCCCCACGCCGCTGCTGGCGCTGCTGTTCACCCGCCTCCACTCCATGCTCTGATTTGTTTCTTGAGGGGTGCTGGAGGCCGTGGTTGAACTCTCGGGGGCTAGGCTGTGCCTGGCGAGCTCACCGCCACCCCCGTCCTGTTGCTGTCAGGGTGCCGTCCTTGAGGCTCCAGAGGGTGTCAGAGGGTGGAAGCCTGTGCCCCGGGGGGTGTCTCTTGGCCTGTGACTGACAGTTTATCTGTCAGTGACCAAGGACAGGGCAGTGGACGGGCAGCAGGGTAGGAGACCTGCCTGGCCAGGCGGATAGAGGCCTCATAGATGCCTGAGGCATCAGTGTGCCCATGCCATGGGTTCAGGGACCAAGGCCTGGGCTTGAACTGGGTTGGGCTGGTAGACGGCGTCTGAGGGGGACGGGTGCCTTCAGCCCCATGGGGTGTCCACACCTCGCCCCCCCCAGGGACGACTCGGCCGAGGTGGACGTGTACAGCCCTGCCGAGAATGAGTGGAGCACCATCCCGCCATGAACCAGGTGAGTACCAGGGGTCACCGTCTGGAGGCGGGAGCACCATCCCGGCCATGAACCAGGTGAGTACCAGGGGTCACTGTCTGGAGGCGGGAGCACCATCCCGGCCATGAACCAGGTGAGTACCAGGGGTCACTGTCTGGAGGCGGGAGCACCATCCCGCCATGAACCAGGTGAGTACCAGGGGTCTCTGTCTGGAGGCGGGCCGGGGACTCCTCATCTGTGCATGAGGGCCACAGACCTGTGTGCCCCCGAGCCCAGCCTTCACGCACTTCTATGACATGTTGGCAGGTGCAAAGGACCTGGGGCAGGGGGTGTGGCTGGCGCAGAGCTGAGCGGACGGGTGCTGGGGTCGAACCTGGAAGTGGGCTCAGTAAGCACGTGTCTTGCCGAACAGGACCCCTGGGGTGGTGGTCTCCCCTCAGTGTGACGGGGCTCCGTGACACTGGGCACCAGGCTGTCCCCTCGGCCCCAGCATGAGTATGCCCCACTCCGTTCCGCCTTCCTTGCGTGGCAGCGTCTGTGCCCGGCACCCCGTCTGCCTGGTGCATGCCGGCTACTCCCGAGACCAGCTGTCTGTCCCCATCCAGAGCTGGCGTGCTCACTTCCGGCGGGTGGGCCTCAACCCAGACTTCATTCCTTATTCTTGGTTTTGTGAGGTGAGGCACCTCGTAAGTGGTGCTCGGGGCTCCAGGAGCCCCAGTGGCTGTTCTTATCCAACCCAGCCCGTTGTTTGATGCAAGGAAATTGTGCTGTGCCAGAGACCCCCCAGGCCGCCCACCCCCACCCCGCTGCTCAGGGCTCCATGATTCGGGACTGGAACCCGGCTCAGACACATGCAGCTCTAACCACCGTGCAGCCTCCGGCTCTACTTCCCTTTACATACTTCTCCGAGACACTTGTCCCACCACCAGCCTGCAGGGACCCTCCCCCAGACCCTCACACACAGCCTCACTTCTGCGTTTGCCACAGGGCGGCTTTGCTGCTGTCAAAGTGAGACCAACAAGATGTGTCTTTTTTCTTTTTTTTTTTTTTTTTTGTCATTTTTGGGTCACATTTGACAACGCTCATGGGTTACTCGTGGCTCTGCACTCAGGAATTACTCCTGGCAGTGCTCAGGGACCATATGGGATGCTGGGGATTTAACTTAGGTCAGCCACATGCAAGGCAAACACCCTCCGTGCTGTGCTAGCATCGTGGTGCTCTAGTCTGGGAGCTGATGGGTTAAGACCAGAGAGATGGCGCAGAGGGCCCCCGTGCTCGCACGGCACATGGCTAACCCCTGTTTAAATCTCTGGCACCACACGGGGTCCCTGAAGGCCAAGGCGGGAGCAGTGCAGCTGGTATCGCCCCCTCTCTGCCATACCCAGTTGTGGCTAGAGACTTGTTCAAAGGGCTGGGACACACTCAACATGGGGAACCTGGCATCGTGTGGTGCCCGAGGCACCTGGGAGCGGCGCCCACCCTGCTCGGAGGGAAGCTGAGGGTCTGCCATTACATGCACGGAGTTGGAGGAGCTCATGCGCGCGAAGGACAGACAGATCCGGGGTTGGGGCGACAGCACAGCGGGGAGGGCGTTTGCCTTGTGCACACCGCCCGGGTTCAATCCCAGCATCCCATGTGGTCCCCAGAGCACCGCCAGGAGACAACGGCTACAATTGCTAATGTAGCCTCTGCTGGGAAAAAAAACACAAACACCTAGACCTGAGGGGGACCTGCTCAACTCCGCTGCTTTAGGGGACAGTGGCGCTGCAGAGTGCCGGGGCGCCCCTTCTCCTAGCTGAGATGTGGGAGGGGCTTCCAGGCCCCCGTCACAGCTCTGCCTCCAGAAAGCACTTCCGCTGCTGCCCCTTTGGGGCTGGTGGGCAGCACTGAGCCCTGCAGGGTCCATCTCCCTGACCGCCCTGACTGCCCTGTTCCTGTCCGTCTCTCTGGCCCTCAGGTGCACGTTGGGGGGCAGCCTGGCCGTGCTCGGAGGAAAGCTGCTGCGTCTCAGGGGGCTACGACAACACGTTTGAGCTGTCCGACGTGGTGGAGGCCTACGACCCGGGCGCGGCGCCTGGAGCGTGGTGGGTCGCCTGCCCGAGCCCACCTTCTGGCATGGCAGCGTCAGCATCTTCCGCCAGTTCATGCCTCAGACGCCGTCGGGCAGGCGTGGCTTTGAACTGGACAGCGGCCGTAGTGACCTGGACCCAGGCCGGCCAGGGCTGCCACAGAACCCCAACGAGCTGCACTAGCCCCGGCCCGGCCCAGGGAGGGCCTCGGGCAGGTGACGGTCGCCCCTTCTTGGTGCATGAGGCGGCGCGTTCCTGTGCCCTGGAGCCCAAGTCTCGGCCAGGGGCCTTGTCAGCTGCTCACGCCCTCCCCGGGTCCAGGAGGAGCTGGAGCTTGTGCTCCCAGCAAATCCTCCTCAGCTCCACTCCAGGGGGGTTGCCTGCCCTGCCCCAGCTGTCCTGCGGCCACGGAGGCGTCGGGGAGCCAGGACACGCCTGAGGCGTCGGGACCTGCTGTGTGACTCCTGCCGGGCCCACCGCCAGCCAGGGGAGATGCAGGAAGCGCCCGAGCAGCAGGTGCCATCCCCGCCCTTCCTGCTGGGCATCTGGGCGATACGCCCCCAAGCCCCGCAGCTCCTGGAGGCCCCAGTGTTCTCTGTGATTTGGGGGTCTTGAGAAGGCGTTTTCACACTGAACAATGGAAGCATACGTGGGCCCAGCTGTCTCCACTGGCGAACAAAGGGTTTGCGGCCAGGGTGTTTTGGGGTCTTCTTTCTGGGGGTTCACACCCAGCAATGCTCAGGAGTCACTCCTAGCTCTGCACTCAGGAATTTCCCCTGGGGTACCGGCGGGGAGGGGGCATGTGGGATGTCGGGAAGCGAACCTGGGTCATCCACATGTAAGACAAACGCCCTCCCGCTGTGCTGTGGCTCCAGCCCCCGTGTCTCTTAAACGTGGCACTTATCTGCCAGAGAACATGAAGGTGCTTGCAGCTGGCCCTGGCTTCAGGTGTTGTAGCACTGCTGGTGCCATCAAGTCCTGCCCACCCACGACTGGCACTAGGTGGGGGTATGAGCTGCCCGTCTCCCGGCTATGGGGCAGCTCTGACTCCCTGCCGGTGCTGCCCCCTCCCTGGGGTGGTGTCTGGTTTAGCTCCCCGTCCTTGGGACTCTCCCACCACCTCTTGGGAACAAGCCTGGACACCCCAGATCTCCGCAAACCCCGATGAGGCGCCATCCCTGTGGGCCCTTGCTTGGTTTCCCAGGTGGCGAAGACACTCGCTCGTGGCTGACCAGCAGGATCCTCTGGGCAGGTTCAGCAGTTACTGACATCGGCCCCGTGAAAAGCACCTGCAGCCAGGCCAGGGACCTCCCTCTGGGCTGGCTGGCACGGTCCCAAGTCAGGAAAGCACCAGAAACGTCATGGAAAGAAGCAGGCTCCCAGGCCAGCCCTCGGGAGCTGCCCAGGATCTGCGTCCCGCACCTTGGGCCTGGCTGACACCTTCACGGGCAGAGGCCGGGAGACAAGGTGGGACGTGGGCAGCCGGCCAAGGCCGCCTCGAGACATCCCCACACTGACGGCCGAGGCAGGACACACTTAAGTTATGAAACAGATGAATATTTAAGTGACCTCTAGAGATTCTGTATTTATGCGCCTGGCCCAGCAGGGCGGTGTTGGCCAGTCCCTAATGCGGGGGCCATCTAGGCCCTGCCGAAGGCTGTGGGGTGCCTTACGCAACTTTTCGAAATAAAGCAATTTCCTAGACACGGTGTGTTTTCCTTGCTGCCCGCAGGGCTCCTCAGGAACTGGTAGAGAGCAACTGCCCCCTGCTGGCTGTGGGGTGCTACGGCCCCTAGGGGAGTAGAGGTTGGCAGGGCTCGGGGACCATATGGGGTACCAGGGATTGAACTCAGGCTGGCTGTGTGCAAGCGCCCTCCCCATTGTATTACTATAGCTCCAGCCTCTGTGAGGGTCTTATCTGTCGTCTCTGGACCACACCAGCAATGCTCAGGGATGGCTGTCAGCAGTCTGCAGCCGACTGACCCCATGCAAGGCAGGTGCCCTGCAGCAGAGCTCCAGCCGTCAGGTGCAGAGGCTCCAGCTCAGCCCTCGGTGGTGGCTCCTCCCACAGGTGTGCCCTGGAGATGCTTTAATGCTGGGCTGTGTTGGGGTGGCCCTTGTCTGAGGAGGGTGGCAGCTACGCCCCGCTTCCCAGGAGGGTGGGGCTGCTGTCCTGGGCCAGTCTGAGTCACAGCCAACTCGGGGACCCGGTTCTCGGGGCAGCAGCCCTGCCCGGGTTGGCAGCTGAGTGTCCAGACATTCTTGGATATTTGAGAAACTGGGGCTGCCCTGGGTCTCCGGGGCCAGGGCGATGCCCACGCGTCCTGAGGGGGCTGGCCCTGGACACTTACTCCTGGTTTCCCTTTAGTCGTGGTCGGCACAAAAAGCTTCACAAGCTGCCGGGAAGGAGCCGACGCGTGTCCCCCTGCCCGGCGCCCACTGCAGGACGTGCTCTGGGGAGCCCAGGTTCGGGGGTGGGGCTGCTGAGCGGAAGCCACAGGTGCCTGGGGTGGGGCTACGTGTCACAGTCCTCGGGGATGGCAGCGGTGATGAGGAGGGGCGGCACGGGGACCCCCGGCTCTGGGAGCTGGGCCAGGCCGCCCTGCGCCAGGGACTCCACGATGACCTCGGCCGAACCCACCTCCAGCTCCGCGGGCGGCTGCAGCGCCACCACCACCTTGTCGTCCTCGATGACCAGGTTCCGGAGCTTGCGCTGCCGCGGGTTGTAGTTCTCCACGCGGTCATGGATCTCCATGTGCCGCCGCAGGTGTGCCTGGGAGGGGCAGCGGGGTGAGGGGTGGGCGTGGCCTCGGGCGGGAGGGCGGGGCCACGGGAGGCGGGGCGGGGCCTCAGGGAAGGGGCGGGGCACGGGGATACCTGGCGGGTGAACTTGTAGCCACACTCCGTGCACTCGAACTTCCTGACCCCTCTGTGCCGCCTGACGTGTACACGCAGCTGCTCCACGGCTGGGGAGGGAAGCCCCGTGAGGCGGCAGGGAAGGGGCGCCGGGCACACTGCTGGGCACCGCAGTGCCGGAGCTGGCTCCCGCCCGAGCCCCGGGAGCCTCCCTCCCCACCACTCCAGCCAAGCGGGGGAAGGGCCGGACACGCAGGTGGCCCTGGCCACAGGAGGGGACGTGCAGCCCCGCCCTCACCCTTGAAGGTCTTCCCGCAGATCTGACAGAAGTGGGGCGGCCCTCCTGGTGGCGGCTGGCCACGTGTCGCAGCAGCGGCCCCTTCTCCGTGAAGCTGCTCGCAGAACTTCGCAGCTGAAGGGCCGCCGCCCCGTGTGGGTGCGGTTGTGCTTATCCAGGCTGGCTGCGGGCGGGGGGGAAGGGGCTCCAGCTGTGCCAGGGCGGGCATGGCAGGGCAGGGGACCTCAGCTGTGCCAGGGCGGGCATTGCAGGGGGGCTCAGCTGTGCCAGGGCGGGCATGGCGGGGGCAGGGGGGCTCAGCTGTGCCAGAGCAGGCATGGCAGGGCAGGGGAGCTCAGCTGTGCCAGGGCGGGCATGGCGGGGTAGGGGACCTCAGCTGAGCCAGGGTGGGCACTGCAGGGGGCTCCAGCTGTGCCAGGGCGGGCATGGCGGGGGTAGGGGACCTCAGCTGTGCCAGGGCGGGCATGGCGGGGGAAGGGGACCTCAGCTGTGCCAGGGTGGGCATGGCAGGGCAGGGGACCTCAGCTGTGCCAGGGCGGGCATGGCAGGGCAGGGGGACCTCAGCTGTGCCAGGGCGGGCATGGCAGGGCAGGGGACCTCAGCTGTGCCAGGGCGGGCATGGCTGGGCAGGGGGCTCAGCTGTGCCAGGGGTGGGCATAGCGGGGCAGGGGGCTCAGCTGTGTCAGGGGCGGGCATGGCTGGGCAGGGGGCTCCAGCTGTGCCAGGGCAGGCATGACTGGGCAGGGGGCTCAGCTGTGCCAGGGGCGGGCATGGCGGGGCAGGGGGCTCAGCTGTGTCAGGGTGGGTATGGCGGGGCAGGGGGCCTCAGCTGTGCCAGGGCGGGTATGGCGGGGTAGGGGGGACTCAGCTCTGAGTAGCCCACAGCTGGTCAGAGGGGCAGGGTGAGGGCTCAGCCGGGCATGGCAGGGGGCCGCAGGCCTGGCCTCACCTTGGGTGCGGAAGGTCTTGCCGCACAAGTGGCACTGGAAAGGCTTCTCGCCCGTGTGCGTGCGCAGGTGCATGTTGAGGTTGGCCTTCTGCGTGAAGGCGTGGCTGCAGAACTCACAGACGTGCGGCCTCTCATTCCTGCCCAGGGCGGGGACCACTCAGGAAGGGCCATCACCCGGGGAGGTGGCCGCCAGCACGCAGCCCCTGCTGGACGCACACTGGGCCCGGAGAGCCACAGTGTCCCGTGCACCGCTTCTGAGGCCGCATCAGCCACCAGGCAGGAAGAGGCCTGGGCAGGGTCAGTGATCCGCACAGGGCCACAGGGAGGGCACCTGCCCTGCATACGGCTGGCCCAGAATAGATCCCAGCACCCCATACAGTCCTGAGCCCACCAGGAAAGATCCCTGAGCGCAAAGCCAGGAGTCAGCCCTGAGCACCTCCAGGTGTGACCCCCAAACCAAAAAAACCTCCTGCGAGACTCATTGCTGGTGCCAGCCGGAGCTCATCCCTGCCCCAGCCTCCGGGCCTAGCATGCCAGGCCTCATCCTGTCTGTCCCCCACAGAGCACCGCAGGCCAGCCCTGAGTCAGCCCACACCAGCCCTGTCCCGGCCGACACCAGCCCGGGCTCCCAGCACCTGCCCCGGCCGGCCCGCACCAGCATGCCCCCAGCACCTGGCCCGGCCCGGCCCGCACCAGCCGCCCCCAGCACCTGCCCCGCCCGGCCCGCACCAGCCGCCCCAGCACCTGCCCCGGCCCCGCCCGCACCAGCCGCCCCCAGCACCTGGCCCAGCCCGCCCGCACCAGCACGCCCCCAGCACCTGGCCCGGCCCGCCAGCACCAGCACGCCCCAGCACCTGGCCCGCCCGGCCCGCACCAGCCGCCCCCCCCAGCACCTGCCCCGGCCCGGCTCACCTGTGCTTGGCTTTGATGTGCATCTGCAGGCCGTTGCGGCTCGAGGCCCGGTGGCCGCACTCCTCACACACAAACAGCTTCTCCGCGGTTGCTTGAAGGCCTCGTGCAGCTGCAGCTCCGTGCGCGACAGGAAGCACTTGGCACACGTGGGGCACTGCAGGAAGGGCGAGCGGTGAGGGCGGGCACGGCCCCAGGAGCCCCCACCAGCCTGGCACCGGCACTCACGGCGTGGGGCTTGGGGCGCCGTGCAGCTTGATCATGTGACTCTGCAGGTCCTTCTTCTGCATGAACTGCTGGGAGCAGGACGAGCACTGCAAGACGGGCCCCATGAGCCACCGCGGCGCCCGCCCGCCCGCCCCAACACCACGGGCCCCATGAGCCACCGCTGGGCGCCTGCCCGCCCGCCCCAACACCACTCTGGGGCCGCCACAACCGACCTTGTAGGGCATCTCCCCAGTGTGGGACACCATGTGCAGCCGCAGCTCCATACGCGGCGGCGAAAGGGGCTCCTGGCACACGGAGCACGAGAAGACCTGGTGGAGGGACACAGGGACGCGTCCGGGAGGGGCCAGCAGCCCGCCCCGCCCCTCCGCACTAAGTGAAGCCACGCCGGGCCTCTCCACAGCTCCCAGAGAGAAGCGGGGCTTCCAGTCGGCCCCACCACGTGGCCTTTCTTGCCGGCCACCCCACGGCCCGACCAGGCTCTGCTCTAGCTCCTGGCCAGAGGGGGGACCTCCAGGGCCCCACCTGCACCTGTCCCTCCCGCACTGGGCCGTGTCCCCAATGTCACAGCAAGAGTGGACTCACCAGCCTACACCCACACCTGCCCATCCCCTCTGAGATGGGGCCTGCCCAAGGGTCCCCTGCTACCTGTTCTGAACGGTTCACGCAATTCCGGGCCTCGTGCTCCAGGAGGTTCTCCCTTCCGAAGTAACACTTGCCGCACTTGGGGCACCCGGAGGGGCTTCTCCCGGTGTGTTTCCTGCCGGAAGCCAAGAGCACTCCAGGACGTGCAGAGAGGACCTGCTGTCCCCCACTGACTGTCCTCTCTCTCTCTCTCTCTCTCTCTCTCTCTCTCTCTCTCTCTCTCTCTCTCTTTCTCTCTCTCTCTCTCTCTCTCTCTCTCTCTCTCTCTCTCTCTCTCTCTCTCTCCACACACACACACACAGCCATATGATCACAGGCACAAGTAAGGGAGTACAAAGGGCCAAACAGTCATGGATAATTACAAGGGCCAGAGCAATAGCACAACAGGCAAAACGCTTGCTTGGTGCCTAGGTTCAATCCCCACCACCCCATATGGTCCCCCAAGCCCACCAGGAGTGATCCCAGAACTTGGAGTAAGTCTTGAGCACTGCCAGGTATGGCCCCTGAGAAAAAATCAGATATTAAAAATATATATTTTTTTTGCTTTTTGGGTCACAGCCGGCAATGCTCAGGGGTTATTCCTGGCTCTGCGGGTACCATATGGGATGCCAGGGATCAAACCCAGGCCGTCATGGGCGGCTGCATGCAAGGCAAACGCCCTACCCGCTGGGCTATCGCTCCGGCCCTATTAAAAATATTTTTAAAGACGCACATGGTTGGGGCCGGAGCGATAGCCCAGCGGGTAGGGCGTTAGCCTTGCCGCTTCCATCCCCGGCATCCCATATGGTCCCCGAGCACCGCCAGGAGTAATTCCTGAGCGCAGAGCCAGGAGTAACCCCTGAGTATCACCGGATGTAACCAAAAAAAAAAAAAAGCTACCACGGGCAAGTTGGCAGGCAGCTTGCTGTGAACCCACCCTTGCCTATGGGCAGGGTGAGCCCTATGGGCAGGGTGAACAGACCTGTGAACCCACCCTTGCCTATGGGCAGCTCTTACTCCAGCACGTCCTCAGCCACCCTTCTGCCCGGTCCCAGGTGGCCACCAACAGCCCCAGTTGGCAGGTGAGCACAGCCAGGGCAGCACGGAAGCAGGGTACCGGCATGCCGAAGGCATCTGGGCAAGTCTCTCCCAGGGCGTCCCACGCTGGGCCTTCCCCAGTCGGGCTGTAGCTGCTGGCGGGCAGAGCCTACAGGCGGACCCAGCCCCAGCACCGTCTCTCGCCAGCCTGCTCGCCTGCCCACTGGCCCCGCAGGCCTTGCCCAGGTGCTGGAGCAGTCTCAGAAACTGTCTGGGCCTGCCGCCCCAGGGCCACGGGGCCGCTGACACAGATTCCAAGGTCTCATCCAGGACCGTTACAGGTAAACACCTGCAGGCCACGCTCGGGCTGTGCTGGGGGCCCAGTTCACCCCGGCACCACCTGGTTTCCCAAGCAGCCCAAAAATGGACTCGACCCGTGAGCTAGGATAGCCCGAGACAAAGCAAACACCAAGGCTCCGTGGGCCTCTGCCTCCTCACCAAGACACTGGCGTGGGGCCAGACAGTGCAGCAGGTAAGGAGCGAGCCTTGCACACAGCTGCCCCAAGTCAGTCCCTGGCACCCCATACGGCCGCCCGAGCCTCCCGGCATGAGCCTGCACGCGGCAGGAGCGACCAATCCCTGAGCGCCATCAGGTGTGCCCCCAACAGACTCTGAGCGAAATGACTGAGCGAAAATGACTCGCCCCAGGCCAGCTGCTAGAGGGCAGCGACGCTCCGCTCTCAGCCTTGCACCAAGGCATCGCCCAGGGCTTAAGGAAATGCCAACATCAGGGCAGTCTCTCCCGCAGGCACAGAAGGCAACAGAGGCCAAGGTCCCCAGGGGTGGAGCCTGACCGTGTCACAGTCCCCAGGCCGGCAGGAACCAGCTGACTTACCCCGGCCGGGCTGTGCACCCCACCCCAGGGGAGCACAAGCCCCCAGAGGGAGCACAGCCACCAGAGGGCGCAGACCCCCCGAAAGGGAGCACAGCCACCCAGAGGGAGCACAGCCACCAGAGGGGAGCACAAGCCCCCTGAGGGAGCACAGCCACCCAGAGGGAGCACAAACCCCCGAGGAAGCACAGCCACCCAGAGGGGAGCACAAGCCCCCAGAGGGAGCACAAGCCACCCAGAGGGAGCACAAGCCACCCAGAGGGGAGCACAAGCCCCCAGAGAGAGCACAGGCCACCCAGGGGAGCGCAGGCAGCGAAAGGGAACAAACAGCAGCTTTACCTGTTGTGGACTTTCAGATAGTATTTGCTGAGGAACTTTTTATGGCACGTGGGACACTCCACGGGAGCGGCGGCTCCTCTGCTGTCCCCAGGCTCAGCAGCGCCGTGCGTGCGGAGACTATCCGCCTTCCTCCGGGCCGGCAGCATCTCCGCCTCCATCTCAGACACGTAGTCGCCATCGTCGTCCTCCACCTGAACCACCACTTCCCACTAAAGCAGAAGAGTTGGGGGGTGGGTGGGGTCAGCGGCTTCCAGGGCGACACCCAGGCGCAGCCGCGGCCTCGGCCCGGCCCCCCCTTAGGGGTCACACCTCGGGTTTGGCAGGCACGAGCTTGATTTGTGGGCTAAGTCGGATCGGACTCCGTTCCCAAGGGGGAACACTGGCCCACCCTCCCCTAAACTTGCCACCCTGGGGGGCTGTGAATCACAGACAGGCCGGTCTGAAGCTTCCTGACTTTGGAGAAAGCCCTTCCAATTCCAGCCAGCAAGGTTCTGCCAAGGTCTAGATCGTTTTAGCAGTCAGAGCCAGAGCGAACAGTGGGTACAGTGGGTAGGGCGCCTGCCTTACACACGGGTTCAATCCCTGGCACCCTATATGGTCCCCCAAGTGCAGAGCCAGGGGTAAGCCTTGAACACTGTTGGGCCTGGCCTCCCCAGGAAAAAAAAAAACACGATAATCTGAGGTCATAGCGCTAGCATAGCGGGGAGGGCTTTTGCCTTGCATGAGACTGACCCGGGTTTGATCCCCCAGCATCCCATATGGTCCCCTAAGCACCACCAGGAGTAATTCCTGAGTGCAGAGCCAGGAGTAACCCTTGAGCATTGCCGGGTGCGACCCAAAAAGAAAAACAAAACGCGATCATCTCAGCAGAGTGGGCCCCTGCCCGCGGCCACCCCAGCTCCTTACCTCATTGTTCCCACCCTGCAGCTCAACCCCTTCTGTCTCGAAGGGCCTCGGGGGCACTTTGCAATCCTCAGGCTCCTTGTCAGCAGGGGGACACACCTTCAGGGGCAGCTTGAGTTTCCCACGGAGGAAGGTGGGGGCCTCCGCTCTGAGCAGAGACGCCGCCGAGCTCCTGCCCCTTGGGAAAGTGACCCACAGTCCTGGCCACCTCCTCCTCCTCCAGGCCCGCTGGCTCCTGGAGGTGGCCGTGTGCACCGCGGGCGGAGGGCCTGCCCAGCCCGCTCTGGCTGCCCGCTGCCTGGCCCGCGGACGCGTGGGGCTTGAAGCTCTGACACAGCTCCACCGCCTCAGGCACACGCAGCTCCCTGGCCGCCAGGAGCACCTGGTCGCGGTTCCCCGAGGTGAGGGCAAGGTGGCCGGTGTAGAAGAAGTCCAACAGGAGGCCGAAAATCTCGGCGAAGATGGTGGGCAGCACGATGCTGCCCCCGAGCCCTCCCCCCGACAGGCTCTGGAAGAAGTGGCTGCAGCAGGCCAGCACGCTCCAGTGCGCCTTGAACACCATCCCGCCCACGTCCAGCGTGGCGTCGCAGTACTGGCCCTTCTCCCGCTGCTTGTTGAGCTCCTGCAGGACCCTCACGCTGTGCTGCACGAAGGAGCCGTCCATGATCCTGGTGGCCCGGAGGCGAGCAGGCGACAGCTACGGCCGAGTCCTGGAAGCGAGCAACGGGAAAAGGTGAGTGTCCGCTGCGTCACGCTAGGCTGGACGAGGCTCGGGTCAAGATTAGAGACGCACGAGGAGGCTCGCAAAGGGGGCAAGGCCAGAGGGGCACCCACCGTCGGGGCTGGGGGCACGCAGGGCGCAAGGGCAGTGAGACTGCAGGGGAGCAACCGGGCGCGGGGGACAGGGCAGGACTGGGCAGGGGCAGGTTGCATGGATGTCCGGAAGAGGACATGGTGAAGGAGTGCAGGGGTCGAAATCGAAGTACGCGGAGAGGGAGAGATGAGCATGCACTGAGCGGGGCCCGGACGAGCCCCAGAGCCCGGCGCGCCCTCACGTCCGGCGGCGCGTCCAGGCGGAAGGGGCTGCGGGCACGCTGCTGTCAGCCGCCGCGGCCATCGCAGCTCGGCCCTGCCCTCCCGACCTGCTCACCCCCCCGGCCGCTCCTGCCCGCGGCGGCACCGCGAGCCCCGCGCCGCGTAGCCGGCACCTCCCCCCACCTAACTGCCCGGACGCGCCCCTTGTCCACGGCCAAGACGCCTTCGCCGCCGCCGCCGGACGTGACGTCAGGGTGCGCCGGCGGGGCGGGGCGCCTCAGAGGCCAAAGGCTCCTGGGGGCGGGACCACGCCTACGACAGCCAATAGCGCGTAGGAATCCAGTAGGCGTGGCCATTCCACGCGGCGCCGGCCCGCCTTCCTTAGTTGCTTAGTGACGCCAAACTGGACGCTGCGTCTCCGCCGGGCTCTCGGCGCCCGTACTCAGAGGCGGGGAAGCAGCTCCAAGGCCCACATTTTTTTTCTGGCAACCGGTGCATCGGTGCTCATGAGTTCACATTTGCACGGAGACCTCCGATCACCCCAGGCCCCCGCTGGCTCCGCCCCTGCCTTCTACCATCAAGGCCCAGGAAGCTTCGGTCCGCCCTGCCCGGGCTTGGCGCTGCAGCCCAGGGGTCAGGCAGAGCATCAGATCCGGGTGTAGCCCTGTCGGGAGGCGGAGCGCTCCGCGCGCTGTTGTCGCCGCAGCAGAGGAAGGGTCAGTCGATGAATTCACAGAGCGACCCGCTGCCCAGTGCGGCCTGCACGTGGACCGCCCTGCTGGACACCCATCTGTTCAAGGGGTATCCGGTGGGGTATCTAGGCTATAAGCAAGGTTACGGGCACCCCAAAAATGTTCCACGGTGAAAGTTTTGTCTCCGCTGAAGGGGTTTATCAGCTGCCCAGCGACTGCTGGGTACCCGAGAGCAAAAGCGACGACTTTGGGAGCCGGAGCGACAGTACTGTGTGGGGAGGACGTTTGCCTTGCGCATGCTGACCCGGGTTCCGTCCCCGGCATCCCATATGGTCCCCGAGCACCGCCAGGAGTAATTCCTAAGTGCAGAGCCAGAAGTAACCCCTGAGCATTGTCAGTTATCACCCAAAAAGCAAAAAAAAAAAAAAAAAAAAAAAGAATAAAGACCAAGTATAAATAAATCACAGCGCCTTCCTCTTCGGCCACTGTCCCCAAGAGCCTGGGGCTCACCACTGCCGTGTGCTGAGTCGCCCAGTGATGATGTGATAGTTCAGTACCATCATATGGGTCCAAGGCGCCATCGCGTCAGCAGTGCCAAGGGCTACCTAGTCATACTTGGGGGCCTGCTCTGCCTGCCATGGGTGTTTGGGGCCAAGGATAGAAGGCAGGTAGGCAGCATGCCGGGCCTATACACTGACCGCTGGACTATCTCCTGTCCCCACCGACCACATCTCCCCGCAGAACGGATCTCCCAGATGCCAGGACTACACGATCTGTCTGCTGCCTAGACGCCTCTGAACTACGCAGGGGAAAGGCAACACGTGCTAGATCCTGGCGGGAAATCACTGGAATGGGATTGTAACGCAAACGCTTTTCCCCAGCCAGGATGTAACTATGCTGTTTGTTTTTTTTTTCCTTTATTTTTTTTCGGGGTCACTCCCGGTGATGCTCAGGGGTTACTCCTGGCTCTGCACTCAGGAATTACTCCTGGCGGTGCCCAGGGGACCTTATGGGATGCCAGGGATCGAACCGGAGTCGGCTGTGTGCAAGGCAAACGCCTTCCCCACTGTGCTGTCGCTTTGGCCCCAGTAGCTGTGTTGTTTTTTGTTGTTTTTTTTTCATTTTCTAAAAATATTTTATTATACCACCGTGAGATATACAATTACAAAGATGTTCATGTTTGGATTTCGGTCATACAGTGTTCCAGCACCCATCCCTCCACCAGTGCCCATTTCCCAACAATGTCCCAGATTCCCTCCCACCTCCCAAAGCCCGTCTCCATGGCAGGTTCTTTTTTTTTCCCCAAAAAATTTTATTACACCACTTTTAGACATACAATTGCAAGATGCTCATGTAGAGTTTTGGTTCTACAGTCTTCCAACACCCATCCCTCCACCCGAACCCATCTCCCATCACCAATGTCTCCACCTCCCACCCCCTCCCACACCTCAACCACTTGGCGGGTTCTGTATGTCATTTCTTTCCTCTATCTCTCCCTCCCCGCCAAGCTTTCCTGCACATCATAGAATGCAGTACATTAAAGGACATAATTGTTTCCACTAGTTTGATGGACCATGCGGCCGCGAACTTAGTGGCCTCATGGTCAGCATCTGGACAGTGAAGGTGGTGGTTAGTGTGGTGGGCGAGTCTCATCCGGCTGCTTCCGGGACCCCCAGAGGTGATGGGCCCACTCTCAAAACCCATCTGTCCTCTTGGGAGCCCCATGGTCAGCTGAGCCTGGGGAGAGCCGAGTTCCAGCTTCCCCAGCCGTGTTTGAGACTGCATGCTATGGCTGGTTGCCCCAGGGCAGCTCCTGGGTGGGGCCACCAGGCTCGACAAAATGGAGGTGGGAAGGGCAGACCCCTGACTCCATCTGATGAATTCCCAGTGATTCCCGCTTCTGGGAGCCGCCTACCTGGGCTCGAACTGGTTTTGCTCTGTTAATCTGGTCTTGAGGTAGCATCCCAGCATCTGGACAGTGAAGGTGGTGGCTAGTGTGGTGGGCGAGTTCCAGCTTCCCCAGCCGCGTTTTCTTAGGATCTTTCAGAGGTCCTGGGGGGTAACTGCATGATGTGGAACCAGGACATGCCAGGGAAGGTCCAAGCAGCAGCATCCTGAGGGGGTAACCGCTGTGTGGGGAAGGATCAGTCAGCTCCAGGGACAGCGGCAGAAAGGGCAATGCCCTGGCTGAGTGGTCAGCAGCATCCCTTGGGCACGTTCACTCACCAGTAATCCTGCTAACCAGTCACCTGCCACGCTCGTTGTGGGGCTCTGTGGGGAGCTGGGGAACAGAACCCTGTCGTCGGGATCAGATCCAGAACAGACCAGGGGTCCTGGGGCTTGGTAACAGTGCTGAGACCGACAAGGTGGGCAGTGCCATGCTTCCAGCAGGCAGTGCCCACGCACCCAAGCTCCTGTGCATGAGAGAGGTGGCCCGCACCGACATGGATTTGGAATCTGCCTTGGCCTCTGGGGTCTCAGCAATGAGGCAGGACCAGGTCCTTCCTCTGGCTGGTAGCGGCTAATGCTCTCTTTGGTGCCTGTTGCTGTAACTGGCTCTGGTGGGAGCTCGGAGCTCTGGTATTTGGGGTGGGGAAGGAAGGTAAAGACACTTTCTTCTGGGGCCGGAGTGACAGCACAGTGGGGAGGGCGTTTGCCTTGTGCACAGCCGACCGGGTTCTATCCCCAGCATCCCATATGGTCCCCGAGCACCGCCAGGAGTAATGCCTGAGTGCAGAGCCAGGAATAATTCCTGAGCATCGCCAGGTATGACCCCCCAAAAAAGCAAAAAAAAATTAAAATTAAAAAAAAATAAAGACACCTTCTTCCTCTTCCTCCTCCTCTTCTCCGTTTGTTTTCGGGCTGCACTTAGCAGTACTCAGGGCTTACTCCTGGTTCTGTGCTCAGGGATCATTCCTGGCAGGGCTTAGGAGACCACGTGGGGTGCCAGAGAGAACCCAGGCATGTTGCATCACTGTATCACTGTCTTCCCGTTCATCATCGATTTGCTCGAGCGGGCCCCAGTAACATCTCCATATGTCCTGTCTCAGGCTAGTAGAGCCCAAGGGCATCTGCTTGCTCCAGGAACATAAAGAGCCTCAACCCATTCCGGAATGAGGTCTATAATTGTTACTTGTATCTGGCATATCAAATACGACACGGGTAGCTTGCCAGGCTCTGCCGGCAGGTAGCATACTCTTGTAGTCATCTCTAAGTCCAGCATTTATTAATGAACTGCGCGGCCAAGCGGCCGCCAAAGCTGGGCTGTGATAGGCTGGTCTGCTGGGTGGAGTTCTGACAGGAGAGAAGTCCAGATGTGGAAAATGGAGGTCCTCATGGAGTGGGGGGTCGTCTGGCTTGTTGTGAGGCTCTGCTGGGATGACAGGCCAGGGCTAGAACCTGCCATCCCTCCCGGGCGCCTCGTGAGCAGCTGGGCACAGGGAGAGCCAGTAGCAGCTCTGCCCATGTCTGTGAGTATGCATGTTGCATACAAAGTACTATCTGTCCCGGGGCCGGAGCCATAGCCCAGCGGATAGGGCGTTTGCCTTGCATGTGGCCGGCCTGTGCCGGCCTGGGTTCAATATCCGGCATCCCATATGGTCCCCCGAGCACAGCCAGGAGTAATTCCTGAGTGCAGAGCCAGGAGAAACCCCTGAGCATCGCCGGGTGTGACCCCCAAAAAGCAAAAAAAAAAAGTACTATCTGTCCAGTCTGCCCAAAGGACAGTTCCTATGGGGGAGCCTTGAAGGTCAGTGTAGAGGCTGCTGACCGCATAGGCATCCATCCCTTGGGAAGCGCAGGCTGTGATTTGACACCCCCAACCCAGTCCTCAGTTCCGACACTGACATTATTTTCTTCTTTTTTGGGTCACACCCGGCGTTGCTCAGGGGTTATTCCTGGCTCTGCACTCAGGAAGACTCCTGGCAGTGCTCGGAGGATCATATGGGATGCCGAGAATCGAACCACGCGCAAGGCAAACACCCTCCCGGCTGTGCTATCGCTCGGGCCGGACTGACGTTCTAAGGAAATCCTGACGGATCTGCGTTGCCAGCGGGATTGTTTCCTTTAGCCCGAGACAGACGCTTGCAAACAGCAGATGCAAATAGTCTGGTTTTGTTCAAACTGCGCAGCCTGGAGCTGTTCCTGCAGGAAAGACAGTCGCAGCGCATACCCGCAGTGCCTGCTGGCTGAGCCTGGCACATCGGCTTTCCTTCTCCGCGGGGCGAGCGGGCCTTTGCGAAACGCCAGCGGGGTCAGCGGGACTCGGGCGCTCGCCTAGGTGCTCCGCGCGCGGAGCCGGACGTCCGGGTGGGCCCAGGGGCCGGCAGGGGGCGCGCGAGAGCCTCTGGGCCGCCTCTGGGGCGGGGCCACGCGAGCTGAGGGGCGGGGCGCCAAGATCTCGCGAGAGGTGGTGGTGCGGCCGGCGCGGGCCGGCATGGCGGACGCGCAGCAGCAGCCCCAGAGTCGCGGGTCGTCGTCTCACGCGTCGTGGGTGCGGGCGCGCAAGGCGCGGTCCCAAGTCACGCTGGGTCGCCGGCGGCGCCGCCGTCTCGGCTCCGTGCGCGGGGTGGCCCGGAAGCGCCTGCGGCGGCGGCTCCCTGCAGGCGCGGGCGACGGGCGCAGACTGGCGGGAGGGCGCGTGCGAGGTGCTGCCGCCCCGGAGGCCCAAGGCCGCGGAGCCCAGCCCGGCCCCCGACCCCCCGCCCCGGCTCCGGCCCCGCTCCCGCTCCCGCCCCGGCCGTCGCCAGCCCCGCCGCCCCCGCCCCAGCCCCGGCCGCCCCCGCCCCCAGCCCCGCCGCCCCCGCCCCGGCCTCCGTCCTGCCCCCCATCCCGGAGCCGCGCCTCGTCGGCCCAGGCCGCGCCTTGCTGCTGCTGCCGCTCGAGCAGGTGGGTGGCCCCGGAGACGGACCCCCGCGAGCCAGGCGGCCGCCCCCGGCCCGGTCGGGGCTTCCTGCAGGGACGCCGGAGAAAAGAGCCCCGCACTTGCAGGAACTGGCATCGATCCGTCACATCGCGGGGATCATGGCCGCGAGAACGCGAGGGCGACTTGGTCCCGTGCCCAGGAGCCGCCGGGGTCCTGGGGCCACCGCCCGGTGCAGCGGCGGGGACACGGCCCGGGCCCAGCGCGTGTGACCGGTCCATCGTTTCGCTTCTCCGCGCCTCCAGGGCTTCACGTTCAGCGGCGCCTGCCGGGTCACCTGCCTCTATGGCCAGGTGCAGGTCTTGGGCTTCACCATCAGCCGCGGCCACTCCCACGACTTGTACTCGCCCTACACGGACTCCCGCCTGTCCATCAATGCTGTCCATTACTTCGTGCCCGAGAAACCGCGAAGGAGATGAGGAAGGAAGTCCGGGCCTCCGCTTAGACCTTACGTCAAACTGGGTGAGGACGGGGGAGGGGGCTTCGAGCCCACCGCGGAGAGAGAGGGTTTTTTTTTTTTTTTTTTGCTTTTTTGGGTCACACCCGGCAATACTCAGGGGTTTCTCCTGGCTCTGCACCCAGGAATTACTCCTGGCGGTGCTCGGGGACCACATGGGATGCTGTGGATTGAACCTGGGCAGGCACAGGCGGCCACGTGCAAGGTAAACGCCCTACCCGCTGGGCTATCGCTCCAGCCCCTCTTTACCCCTTTTATTTATTTATTTATTTATTTATTTATTTATTTATTTATTTATTTTTTTTGCTTTTTGAGTCACACCCGGCAATGCTCAGGGGTTACTCCTGGTTCTGCACTCAGGAATAACTCCTGGCAGTGCTCAGGGGACCATATGGGATGCCGGGATCAAACCCGGCCGGCATTGGCCGGCTGCGTGCAAGACAAACGCCCTACCCGCTGGGCTATCGCCTCCGGTCCCCCTTTTTTATTTATTTACACCCTTTTGGGGTCGGTTTGTTTTGGGCCACACCCCGCAGTGCTCAAGGCTTACTCCTGGCGCTGCTCAGTGAACAACTGAAGGTGCCGGACCTGAACCCTCGTTGGCAGCATGTAAGGCATGTGCCTGTCCCACTGCCTACCTCTGTGCCCTCAGCTTGGTGGGTTTTTTGTTTGTTTTTTGTCGGTGCTCAGTGCTCAGGACTGATCTCTGCCCGCTCAGGGAACATGTGTGACGGCAGGCGTTTGAACCAGGTTCAGGAGAGCGATAGAACGCAAACGCCCAGGTCATTGCCTGCCTGTCTGGTGCCCACTGTCTTACCCATGAACAAAACTGTCCAAAAAGTGGGCACAGCTCCTCAGAAGCCGTCTGGACATGCTTCTTGGGCCCAGTGTGCTCCTGCTTCTAGGTCACCTCCAGGAGGCCCACGGGCCCTGTCCCTACACTGACCCTTTCGGTCGCTGGGCTCGGAGGGCACAAAGGGAACACGGCTGTCTGGGGCCGCCCCTAAGGGAGTTCGTAATTGTCTCTGCAGATGACAGGAATTGGGTGATTGAGAAATTCTCCCCTCTGTGTTCTGTCGTCTTGCTGGAACGCCTGAAAAGCACCATTGTGAACTTCCTGGACAGCCAGGGCCTGTCCTTTGTCTTTGACCAGGAGGTAAGGCAGGTGCAGACTCAGGGTCCCCTCGGTGTTGCGGGGGCCTCCGGGCCAGACAGCGAAACACGAGGACCCGCAGGGCTCCGGCAGATCTGGGTGCCAGACGTCAGACTCGTGGGCTAGCCTGTGCTTTGCCGCATGGACCACACGCGGCTCCAGGGCTTCTGGGCTGAGGTGGGCTCCGGAATCATCACGTGGCCTAGTGGGCCTGTGGCACGTGGGGGCTTGGGCCACAATCACTACTCAGGTGAGCGCCCAAGTGTCTCCCTGGGCCCCGGGACGGCCTTGGGAGAGTGAAGAGTCGTGCCTGAGGGATGGCCGGGCTGAGGCGGGAAGGGTCCCACGGGTCTCCGCAAGCCCACAGCTGTGTGAGGCAACAGAAAACAGCTCCTCCTCACCTTAAGCCGTTGGTTCCAGCGTATCCGTTTCCCAGCACCCCTACGCCGGCTACTTGGCGCTGAAGGAAGTGGGCATCAAGAAAGCGAAGAGGAAGAGCGGCCTGCAGCTCAGCGAGAGTGCCCTCGCGGCCCTGGAGGAGCTGGTCAGCCCTCCTGCGGTGAGCTGGGCCTCGGGGACCTGGGGCGGAGCCCCTGTGGGCCGCGCCGCATGCTGGCCCCTCTCTGTCCCCCCAGAAGAGGTAGGCGGCTGCCCTGTCATCCTCGTGGTGCGGGACCCAGGACTCCGGGAAATCCACGTTCAACAGATACCTGCTCAACCAGCTACTGAACAGGTGCGCCCGCTGCTGCGGCTGAGGGCCTCGAGTGGGACTTGGGGAGTGAGCCCAGGTCCTGCCCGCGAGGCATTGGGCCACCCGAGCTGCATCCCTGCCCCTGAGGCCGGATGTGAGAGCCAGCCGTAGGGGCCACTTTCTGTCTTTGCCCCTTGGGCGATCTGTTGGTTCAGGAACAGATTGAGGGCTGGAGTGATAGCACGGCAGGTAGGGTGTTTGCCTTGTACGCAGCTGACCCGGTTCGATCCTCGGCATCCCATATGGTCACCCGAGCACCGCCAGGAGTAATTCCTGAGCAGAGAGCCAGGAGTAACACCTGAGCATCGCCGGTGTGACTCAAAAAAAAAAAAAAAAGAAAACAGGTTCAAGGAGAGGCAAGCTCAGTTTCATTTAAGTTGTTGTTTTTTTTTTTTTTTTTTTGGTCACACCTGGCATTGCTCAGGGGTTATTCCTGGCTCTTCGCTCAGGAATTACTCCTGGCGGTGCTCGAGGGACCATATGGGACACCAGGATCGAACCCAGGCCTGCACAGGCTGGCCGCGTCCAAGGCAAACGCCCTACCCCGCTGGGCTATTGCTCCCGGCCCCAAGTTGTTTACATTTTGGAGGGCAGGCGGAGCTCAGCCCAGGGCTTATCCGTGTCAGCCACCACTACGCCCCAGCCCCGAGTCTCTGCTTTTTTGCTTTTCAGGTCATACCTGGCGACGCTCAGGGGTTACTCCTGGCAGTGCTCAGGGGATCATATGGGATGCGGGGATTGAACCCAGGTCGGCCCTGTGCAAGGCAAAGGTCCTTCCCGCTGTGCTGTTGCTCTGACCCCCCCGAGTATCTGCTTTAAGGGGGACCTTTTAGGAGAGTTGTGTGCCTCGTGGCTGCTCCCTTCCTCACACCCTCCGTCCCCTCCCCTCCTCCCCCTCCTTCCTCTCTTCTCTCCTTCCTTTTTGGATCACAGTCCAAAGCAGGTCCTCCCTCCTAGGTGCTTCTGAGCTGATCTCCAGCCCAAAGTGCGCTTGAAACGAGAGGGCTTTGGGGGCGTGGGGGGCCCTGCTCTGTGGTCCGGGCCGCAGGCGCACTCCAGCCTATTGACTGCTCTTATGTCTCTGCGTCCTTGTTTTGGGGGCCATCCCAGCAGTGCTCAGGGCTTCTTCCTGTCTCTGCCCTGGTTGTGCTCGGGGGATCAGACTTGGGTGAGCCAGCGTGAAGGACAGCACCCAACTCCCTGCACCTGCCGCCGTCTCCTTGCTCAGCCTGCTCGGGGCTCAAGAGCCAGTGCGGTGGGGGGTGGTTTCTGTGTTGTACACGGCCAGCCTGTCTGATGCTCAGCTGAGTGGACGTTTCCCCAGCTCCTTGGGAGCGAGGTCAGGAGCGAGCCGGCTGTGGCCCCAATCCGGCTGCTCCCGGGGCCGTCTGAAGCAGATGCTGCACCCACACGCCACCTCTTCCTCTTGCGCTTGCAGCCTGCCGAGCGTGGACTACCTGGACTGCGACCTCGGGCAGACGGAGTTCACCCTCCCGGCTGCATCTCCCTGTTCAGCATCACGGAACCCGTTCTTGGTACGCGTGCTTTGTGTTCTTCCGCCTTGGCTGGCCTCCTGCGCTTCAGAGCGAGCGTCAGCGCCCCAGCCCTCATTTCCCACGCAGCCTTGGGTGGCCGCTGCCCGTGCTGACCCGGTGCTGCCCGGAACCGCGCAGACGGGCTTACAGTACTTGGGGCTCTGCTGGCCTTCCTGGTGAACCTCCTGGACTGCCGGGGATCCACCCCGGTCGGCCGTGTGCAAGGACAGGGGCTCACCTGCTGTGCTGTCACTGCGGTGCTGGTGACAGGGTTCTTTTGGGGGGGGGTCACACCCAGAGATCCTCGGGTTATTCCTGACTTCCGCACTCAGGATTTACTCTTGGCAGTGTTCGGGAACCATGTGGGATGCTGGGGATCGAACCCAGGCGCGGCCGTGGTGCAAGGCAAACTGCAGCCCTCTGGTGACAGTTTTAACTTCCATCCTGATTTCAGTTCCTTTGGTTGGGCAGGGGCTACCCTTGATCCTGTGCTCAGGTGTGGCCAGGGAAGGGCTTGCTCTTGACCGAGCCCGCTTGCGGGGCGGAGTTCAGCCCGCAGGGCCGTCACACTCGGGCCTCTCAGTGCCTCCCCGTCTGGCTTCTCTGAGTTGGGTGATTGTGTTTGGGTTTTTTTTTTTCCTTTTTGGGTCACAACCAACAATGTTCAGGGATTTCTCCTGGCTGTGCACTCAGGAATTACTCCTGGCGGTTCTCAGGGCACCATATGGGATGCCGGGACCGAACCCGGTCGGCTGCATGCAAGGCAAACGCCCTCCCTGCTGTGCTGTCGCTCCCGGCACCTGATTCTGTTTTTGTTTCGGGACACCACCAGTGTTTAGTCCTGGCTCTGTGCTTGGCGTCACTCCTGGCTGCTCAGGGGATTTTGAGCTGATGGGGGTTGAACCCAGATCAGCCACACGTAAGGCTAACCCCATGCCCACTGCATGGTCACCCCGCCCCTGCTTTCTGTATTTTTGGGGGTATCGAGTGACTGGTGCTGGACGTTTGGGACTGGGCCATGCTCGGGCGGGACCCTGTGCGGTGTGGAGCTGCTCCGCAGCTGCAGCCCTGTCCTGTCCGCCTGCGTGTCCTGCCTTGTAGGTTGGGGGGCTCCTACCAGCTGCGCTCTCCCCTTCCCTCACGGCTTCTGCGGTCTCAGCACAGCTGTCTTGGTGCCTGGAAGCCCCCGCCTGCCCCGCTGCCGGCCACCCCAACCTCTGTCTTCGCAGGGCCGCCTTTCACCCACCAGAGGAGCCCGCAGAAGATGGTGTACTTCGGGAAGCTGGCGTGCCACGACTGCTGCGAGAGCTACGTCGAGGCGGTGAAGTATGTCTTCAGCGCCTACAGGAGGGAGGCGCCCCTGATCATCAACACCATGGGCTGGGTGAAAGGTAGGTGCCGCACAGAGTTCTGCGGGCGGCGGCTGGGCCGCTGCGTGTGGGGGCAGAGACCCTCACGCCCTCCTCGCCCGCAGACAAGGGCTTCCTGCTGCTCATCGACCTCATCCGCCTCCTGGCCCCCACCCACGTGCTGCAGTTCAGCCACTCCCAGTGCCACCAGCTGCCCAGCCTCCACGCCAGCTACGTGGACAGCATGGACGGGCTGTACACCAAGAGCACGGTCAAGAGGCGGGACCGTGGCTACTGGCTGCCCGAGTTTGCTGATCTGGACCACACCGAGGACGAGAAGAGCGGACCCCGCCATGATGGCCACGCACACACTGTTGCACGTCAAGTCGGACTTTGGGACAAAGAAGAAGCGCGCAACAGGTGCCTCAGAGCCCCCAGCTCTGCCCTCGGAGCCCCCACCGAGCCCCCAGCCCTGCCCCCCTCGGGAGGCCCCCCAGCCCTGCCCCCCCTCAGGAGGCCCCCAGCTCTGCCCCCCCTCGGAGCCCCCAGCCCTGCCCCCTCAGGAGGCCCCCAGCTCTGCCTCCCGCCCAGTTTGTGCCACCTGTTCCCGTTGGTTTTCTTTGTTTCTGGTTTTGGGGCCACACCTGGCAGTTCTGGGGATACTCCCCGTCCACCTGACGGAGCCAGGGGACCCTGCGTTGGCACGTCTGAGCCCCAGCCTGTGAGCTTCTCCTGGCCCATTTCTGGTCTCTGAGGAGCCCCTTTTCCTAGGGGTTGTTCTGGGCAGTCACCTGCCCACTGGAAGGGTCTGGGTGTGGCTGCAGGGAGCAGGGCCTGGCCCGTCTCTGCACTTGTTCTGCGGGTGGTGAGCAGTGAGGCCCCAAGGCGGGAGGTGCGGAGGGCTCGGGTCCCGGATGCCTCACTCGCGCTCATCGCCTCTTCCACCCCTTGCCCTTACAGGGACCGATACAACCGAGTCCTGAGGGGCCTGGCCGTGCTGGGCTACCTGGGCCTGCTGCAGCCCCCGCACCACAGCCCCTTCGGCCGCTGCAGGGCATGGTTCCCTACCAGGTAGCCCCGGGCGGGGGCTTTCTCTCTTTGTCCCAGCACCAACGTGCCGGACTCACCCATTCCCTTAGGACCCCTGGGGGGCCAGCAGCCTCACACCCGAGTGCTGCTCTGCTCCTGGCTCTGCCGTAGGCTCCGTCCTGGGAGCGGGCCCTGGTGTTCTCTGAGCATCGGGTGTGTGTGGAGGGTCAGTGTCGGGAGCAGGTTGACCCCGAGCATTGTGTCTCAGCAGGGGCTGAGGTTCCCTGCTGTGGCCCCCGTCAGGCCTTGTGGACCCGCTTGTCTTCCAGGTCCCTTTTCACGCTGTCGCACTGCGGGTCCTGCATGCTGACGTGGCCCCACGCACATCCTGTACGCGGTCAACGCCAGCTGGCTGGGGCTGTGTCACCTGACGGACGATGTGTGCGGCTACACCCACGGGCCTGTCCTGCTGGCCCAGAACCCACTCTGCGACTGTCTGGGCTTCGTGAGTGCCTTGTGTGGTATCCCCAGTCTCTGCCCTCTTGGCCCAGCAGCTGAGCTCGGGGCCAGTTGCCGCTCATTTGGGCACTGCCTTCTTCCTTCCTGTTGCTTTCCTGACTTGGGGTTCCACCTGTCCATGCTGGAGGCTGCTGCTAGGACCCGACACCCCCCCACCCCCGCCCCGGCCGAGCTGAGCTCAGGCCAGACGCCAGCTTGGGTGTGTGCCGTGCCCTCTGGCCACCTCCTCCCTCAGCACTTCCGTCCACTTCGCCGCCCTGGGCTCTGTCTTTCCTCTTCCCACGGTACCCAGTGCAGCCTCAGCCTGGCTCTGCCCTCCCTGCGCACAGTCCCCAGCCCCCTGCGCGTGTCCTGACTGAAGGGCGGCTGGGCTGGCCTCCCTCTGCTCTTCCAGCCCTGTCTTATGGGAGCCAAGGGCCCTCACGTGGCGGGCCGGGGCTCCGTGCCTGGGCCCAGCCCGACTCCTGTACGCAGAGGCCAGGCCCCTTGCAGCTGCCTCCTCAGCTCGGATCCTGTATTGGGGTCAGGCGGCTTGGCTTGGACTCGGCTTCTCTGCACTGGTGTTTCTTCCACTGAGCTGCAGCCTCAGCCAAAACCTCATTTTTGATGTGTGTAGTTTGGTTTTGAAGCTCGACAAAGAGAGAAAAGAAAAAGAAAATTGGGGTAAAAGAAAGACGGGCCAGAGCCACAGCACTGCAGGGAGGGCGTTTGCCTTGCACGCAGCCAACCCAGGTTCCACCCCTGGCATCCCATATGGTCCCCTGAGCACCACCAGGGGTGATTCCTGAGTGCAGAGCCAAGGGTAACTCCTGAGCTTCGCTGGGTGTGACCCTAAAGCAAAATGGCCAAAGTTTAGTAGGTTCTGGAGAGAGAGTAGTCGGGGCGCCTTACGCAGGCTGGCCTGAGTCCCATCTCCGGTAGCCTGTGTGTTCCCCAAGGCCCCAGGAGTGACCCCTGAGCACTGCTGCTGTGGCCCCACCCTTCCCTCGGTTCTGATGTCGCTGCGTGCGTGCGCGCGTGTGTGTGCAGGCGTGTGCCGGGCGTCGACATGGAGAAGCGGCTCTACCTCATCCTCACGCCCCTGCCTCCGGAGCAGCTGCGCACTGTCAATTGCCTGCTGCTGGGCACCGTGTCCATCCCCAGCTCCATCCTCAAGACCCAGGTACGTGTGTGGGGCCGCTGGAACCCTCTTTGCCGAGGTCACTGCTAGTGGACGTGGATGAGGGGGCACGCCGTGACCCTCCCTGAGGGCGGTGTCCGGGCTCCCTTGGACTTGTCCTATGGGCTGAGTGTGCCCGGGGATGCACGCCTCGGGAGGGGCCTCCCTCACTGTCCATCTGTCCGTCTGTTGCAGAGCGGCCCGGAAGGGACCATCCCCTACGTTACCTCGGATTACAATTCCAAACTCGTGGGCGCTTCGGGCAGAATCGAGCCAGAGAAGTGGATGAGTCGGGTGGACGAGCGCCAGTGCTACAGAGCCTGGGTCCATGCGAACTCGAAAGGCTGCCGGAAAACAAAGTCACGGAGACCCAGTGACGGAAGCAACTCTCCCCGCAGCGGGCTGGTCTGGCCAGGCCGCTGTGGCCATCTCCACGGGGCCTCGGCCTCTGAGTATTGCCCCCTGGACGTCAGTGGGCCGGGCACTTATCGGGACCAGAGTGGACAGGGCAGGCAGGTGGCTGCAGACCACGCAATGCCTTCAGGGGGGAGACCCGACTGCGCTGGCCACTCCCCGCAGGGGCACGGGACCAAGGTGGGCTCCACCCGCAGACAGACCGCCTTGCAGAGCAGGCGCAGGTAGAATAAAGGGGCCGTTGCGCTCTTCAGGTTTCCAGGCTACATTCGGTGCTGCTGAGGGCGGCTGCTCCTGGGGTCTGCTGGTTAGCTGCGAGCAAGGCCAGCACTGTCCCTGCTGTCCAGGCTCCAGCCCTGGCTTTTGTTTTTAACATGGTTTTACGCTTAAAAAGAAATTGCTCACAAGTCCAGAAATCTTCCTGGAGTATTTCATACTTGGCTAGTACCTTTCTCATCGGGTGGCCCCGATTGGGTGGCTCTGGGCGCCTGCTGTGGCTCCCCACAGTGGCAGCTGGGCTCACCTTGGGCATGTGGGGGCCGTCCTGCTGCCTACAGTTGCCCTTCGGCTGCTTCCGAAACCAACGTGGTTTATCGCTGAGGGAGCAGTTCATAGCAGCCAGGCTTGGAGGGGCTTGGGGCAGTGGACACTCAGGCCAGCTTTTGTCATTTCTGCATTTAAGAAAGCGAGACACTGAGCACGTCACACCGTGTGTCGGGACACTGAGCACTGCTCACACTGGTGTGTTCGGACCACAGCCAGCAGTGCCCAGGGGACTGTACTGGAGGGTTGGGCCTTGGGTCTTGAGCATGGCTGCAGCCCAGACTGATATTGGGAATCCCTGACTCGGGGACAGAGCAGTGTGGGCTCCTGCCCCAGCCACACCGTCCCCAGGCACAGGAGTCCCCTCAGGTGTGCCCCGCAATATAAAGATTGGGTTTTGGTGTTTGGGCTCCACCCGGCAATCCTCACGCTTGGGGATCCCTCCAGGCGGTGCTCCGGAGACGTGCCCGGGACTGGACCCAGGCTGGCCGCATGTAAGGCAGGTACCATCCCTGCTGTAGTATCACTCCACTCCAAGGGGTTTTATAATTGAGTAACACCAATTTGTTCAGGCAATGCAGGGATGGGAGGAGGGAGGGAGGTTTAGCTAACATCCCCCAGAGTATAGCCCCTGAATGTGCCGCAGAGCACGGTGGGGAGATGCGGAGCTAAGGCGGGACATAGCGTTGGCGGAGGTGGGCACCCTGGTCTGCACCCAGTTACTCAGCCATGCTGCTCTGGGGCCCAGTGGGTGCCAGGGATCAAGCCCCCGATTGTCCATGTGCAAGGCCACTGCTGCCCCCTGCTATTTTGTTGCTCTGATCCCCAAAACAGATGGTGACGTGAATGTTCCCATTTCTGTTGGTGTGAAGTTACCAGTCGGTGCTGTGGGCGTGAGGCCTCTCTAGACCCACGGGCCGATCAGCCCGGCGGCCCCACTGCCTGCATGCACCCACCGTCCACTCCGGACGAGCTCACAGACGGCCAAGGGCAGACTTGCCCTTTTCAGCCCAGGAAGCTTGTTGGGTGCCTACCGCCCCATCCGTGGCAGGCCGTGTGCATCTGCGAGCATGGTTCAGCTGAGCTCCCGTTCCCGGGTGTCAGTACCCCGTGTTTCGTTACCCTTGGGTCATACCCGCGATGCTCAGGATATTCCTGTCTCTGGACTCAAATCACTTCTGGTGGTGCAGGGGAGGCTTTGGGGCGAGGGAAAGGCAAACGCCCCCACTGCTGTCGCTCCAGCCCCTTCTCCCATGTATTTAGTGTGGCTGAGACGGGGATCTCCCCAGCCAGCTCCATCTTCCCCCCTCTGCCCCCTGTCACGGAGAGTCACGGTGGTCATGGAGCTGGTCATGGACCTGGTCTAGCTGCAGCCGGGGGTCTCCCAGCAGGAGTCAGGCCTGGCCGCCAGAGGGCGCCGCCGGCTCCAGGGTGGTGGGAACCTGCTGAGGCCTTGCTGGGGTGCGGGAGGGTGTGGCCCTGCACCCCCTGGGAGCTGCCTGCATCTGTCCTTGGGGTCCACCCCTTCCCCACGCCAGACCTGCAGTTGGCAGGCAGAGGGTCCCGCAGACCTCTGCGTGTGACTAAGCCCCTGTGCGGTTTAGAGAAATCCAAGAGGTGACTTGGAAGGCACAAACCCTTTGTTACCAGCTTTCTTGCTTTAAAATCACTTCTCTTAGACACGTTTATAGGGAGGGCGATTCAAAAATAAATGACAGGATCCTCAAATGATAGCGTCTGCCTCTGGTTCCGTAAACAGGCGGCTTTCCTGTCTGCCCCGTGCCTGGGGCCTGCCTGGCCGAGCGAGGAGGGGGCTGGGGCAGCTGCTTCCGAGTCAGTGGCTTGCCCAGCCGGCCCCAGCCCAATCCCAGGCACTGTGCCGGGTTCCCTGAGCCCTCCCAAGAGTAAACCTTAACTCTGGTCCCCCATACGCTAGTGGTTCAGCACTTGGTTTGCGTGTGTGTGAGACCCCAGCTCCTGAGTGCTGGAAGGGAGCGACTCCTAGGCACCATCGGGTTGCTGCAGAGGAAGCCGGGTAACAATGGGAACCGGAGCGGTGGTACAGTGGGAGGGTTTGCCTTGCATGTGGCTGACCTGGGTTCCATCCCGGCATTCCAGACGGTTCCCCGAGCA
Source organism: Cryptotis parvus (assembly GCA_021461705.1). Taxonomy (NCBI): domain Eukaryota; kingdom Metazoa; phylum Chordata; class Mammalia; order Eulipotyphla; family Soricidae; genus Cryptotis; species Cryptotis parvus. The sequence continues at coordinate 6,007 of JAJIBD010011558.1, read as the reverse complement.
CCGCCAGGAGTAATTCCTGAGTGCAGAGCCAGGTGTGACCCAAAAGGCCAAAAGAGAAAGAACAATAGTATTTGGGAAGACGAGTGTTGTGGTGGATGGCAATGGCGGTGTAGTTATTGGTTAGAATGTGGATGGAATGGCGGTGTAGTTATTGGTTAGAATGTGGATGGAAATGGTGGTGTAGTTACTGGTTAGAATGTGAATGGAATGGCGGTGTAGTTATTGGTTAGAATGTGGATGGCAATGGCGGTGTAGTTACTGGTTAGAGTGTGGATGGCAATGGCAGTGTAGTTATTGGTTAGAATGTGGATGGAGGGGCCGGAGCGATAGCCCAGCGGGTAGGGCGTTTGCCTTGACGCCGGCCCATGCCGGCCCAGGTTCGATCCCCGGCATCCCATATGGTCCCCTGAGCACCGCCAGGAGTAATTCCTGAGTGCAGAGCCAGGACTAACCCCTGAGCATCGCCAGGTGTGACCCAAAAAAAAAAAAAAAAAAAAAAAAGAATGTAGATGGAATGGCGGTGTAGTTATTGGTTAGAATGTGGATGGAATGGCGGTGTAGTTATTGGTTAGAATGTGGATGGCAATGGTGGTGTAGTTATTGGTTAGAATGTGGATGGAAATGGCGGTGTAGTTACTGGTTTGAATGTGGATGGAATGGCAGTGTAGTTATTGGTTAGAATGTGGATGGCAATGGCGGTGTAGTTATTGGTTAGAGTGTGGATGGCAATGGCGGTGTAGTTATTGGTTAGGAATGTGGATGGAAATGGCGTGTAGTTACTGGTTAGAATGTGGATGGAATGGCGGTGTAGTTATTGGTTAGAATGTGGATGGAAATGGCGGTGTAGTTACTGGTTAGAATGTGGATGGAAATGGCGGTGTAGTTACTGGTTAGAATGTGGATGGCAATGGCGGTGTAGTTATTGGCTGGAATGCTAGAGGTGGCCTCAAAATGAAGCAAAAATCGTTTCCATCACCTCCCCCTGTTCCGTGACTGCGGATGACTTGGCCACTTTCAGGCATCGGGCCCTTCTATTTTTTTTTTTTTTGCTTTTTGGGTCACACCCGCGATGCTCAGGGGTTTCTCCTGGCTCTGCACTCAGGAATTACTCCTGGCGGTGCTCGGGGACCATATGGGATGCCGGGATCGAACCCAGGCCGGCACAGGCCGGCTGCGCACAAGGCAAACGCCCTTACCCACTGGGCTATTGCTCTGGCCCCTAGGGCCCTTCTATTTTTGGGGGTGTCACACCCAGCGACACTCAGGTTCCTCCTGGCTCTGCACTCAGGAATTACTCCTGGCGGTGCTTGGGGACTGTATGGGATGCCGGGAATCAAACCCGGCCAGCCACATGCAAGGCAAACGCCCCCCCCGCTGTGCTGTCGTTTGGGTCCATTCCGGTCCCAGCACCGAGCCTTTTGGTTCCTGCCGGCTGATGCCAATAAAGACTTTGACCCATCAGAATCAAAGAGTTCGAGCCTCATCCGGGCCCGCCCTGGATGTTGGGGTGACCGGCCCTGCTGGCAAAGGCACAGTCACCACTCTGGGCTCAAAACCTCTATCTCCCGGGAGGCCACTTAAGCCCACGGGGTGCCACAACCCACAGCCAGACCAGAGCTAATACACCAGGTATTATATGCTTGCTTTGCATACAGGTGTCCTGGGCCCAATCCCTGGCACCCCATATCGCCTCCCAGCCCTCTCCAGGAGTGATCCCTGAGTATCGCCAGGTGTGGCCCCAAACAGCCCAGACCACCGTAGGCTGCTGGTGCCCACAGCGCTCCCCAAAGGGCTCAGCAACACCGGCCAATGCCTGTCCAAATGGTCTCCCAAGGGTCCTGACCTGTTCTTTGTGTGGGGATTGGGGTCATGCTGTGTGTGCGACCCTGCCCCTGCTCAGTCCCGGAGCACTCTGCCCCGCCACGGAGAGGATGCCCCCTGGCCACCACCTCGGCTGCGGCCATGCCTGTGTGCGTGGCCACGTTGGCGCCCCTGCCGGGCGCGTGCCTCTTGCAGCTCCAGCGTGAGTCATCCTGTGCTCTGCAGAATGTGAATTTGTACCAGCTTGCGCGTAGGGTTCGGGCCGTTTTGTTCCCGGCTTCGAGAAAGGATGGCGAAAGAATGGGGGGCAGGTGGGGCACTGAGCTGCCAGTGAGGTGGGAGCCCCGGCACCCCAGACCTCTGCCCAGCTCAGCACTGTGCAGCGGGGGCTGCCGTGGTTGGGGTCCTGCCCTGAAGAGAGCTGTAGTTCCCAACTTCTCTTTCCGTGTTTTCTTTTGTTACAGCATTTCTAGACCATTTGAAGGGAGAGATAGAAGGAAAAGGGGCCAGAGAGAGTATCGAGTAAGCCACTTGCCTTGCAAGGGTCACCCTAATTCATTCCCCAATACGGGTCCAGTGCGGTCCCCTGGGCGTCCCCAGAAGGAGCCTGGAGCACCACCAGGTGTGGCCAAAGCCAAAGGGAGTGCTGGACCCCGAACGGCGGGCGGGGGGTGGTAAGGGCAGGAAGGGGGCGTGAGCACAGGGCAGCTGCTGGCACGTGGCCAACAGCTCTCGGCCCCAGAGACCATACAATCCCCCAAGCACTACCAGGAGTGGTCCCTGAGCCCCTCCGAGGATGGCCCTAACCAAAGAAAATCCAAGGAAAGGCCAGAGGTCCGGCCTGTTGCTTCCTCAGTGGGCCCAGCACAGCAGGATGGACTGAATGGCACCGGGGAGGAGATTCAGGCCATCTGCTGTGAGGGCCGGCTCTGAGCAGCCGGGGGTGTCCGAGAGGAGACACGCACGGCCGAGGGGTGGCAGGCGCTGCCGGAGCTGACGCAGCCGCCTTGGGGCTGGAGCCAGCCGCAGGCACTGCCCAGCAGAGTCACCATGGCAGCGCCCACAGAGCCTGGCTGGGTGTCCCAGCTGCCCATTGCTGTGTCAAGGAGCCCTTCAAAGTCCAGACCCCTCCTGGACGGGTCCAGTCCGGAAGGGCAGGCACTGCTGGCATTATAAAGGGGAGTTTTCTGTGGCGTCACCACCCGGCCCCATAAGGCAGCTAGCAGGCGCGAGGCCTGATCTGGGGACAGGAAGCAGGACAGCTGGCGTGACTGGCCATGAGGCCCCAGCCCCTTGCCACAGGCCTTAGGAAGTGGGGCGCCAGGTGCTGGGAGCTCCCGGTCTGGAGCCCTCCACCTCTGGAACAGGGGCTGCACCGGCAGGGTACCAGCCCCTTTTAATCAGAGAGCCCCGGATTTGGCACTGGTAAAGGCACTGCCCCTTGAGGTGTTGCAGGTGTGGCTGTGGTGCCCGGCTGCATGGACAGGTGGCAGACAGGAGACAGGCTTGTCTACACCCAGGGCTCTGCCCCGTGGGCCCTGGATGGTGGATGGTCTGACATAGAAAAGACTGGGCCCCTGGGATGAACCCAGAGCCATGGCCGAGCCTGGCAAGCTCCCCGTGGTGTATCTGATATGCCAAAAACAGTAACAATAATGGACCTCGTCCCAAAGAATGGAGACGTTACTGGAGCCCGCTCGAGCAAATCGATGAACAGCGGGAAGACGAGTGACAAGTGACAAAGGCAGGCGAGGTGCCCCACCGGGCTCTGGTCCCGAGGTCAGTCCCGTATGTCCAGGGACCCCCACGCCCCAGCTCGCGCCCAACGAGGAAACTCAGAATCGTCTTCCTCACTCGCCCAGCAAGGCGGGGCAAGGTAGAGAAGATGGGAGGGGGCCGCCGCCCCGCGATTCGGGACCCCAAAGAATCCCTTCTGGAGGTGTTAATTTTCTGTCCTGTGATCTGTGACTTGCTGAAGTGAGAGCCTGGAAGGAGAGTTGTAGAGAGTTCTAGAATCTGGAGTCAGCCCATCAGAGAGGTAGTGACTGCGCAGAGCGGAGGGGCGGCTGGGCCGGCGAGGAGTGAGGACTGGGCTGCTCCCTCCACCTCAGCGCGGGAGGGCTGGCGGAGCTGCCTCACACCCTTCCAGCTGCCACCTTGGAGCCTGAAAGTGTGTGTCCTCGCCACACGGCCACACAGGCACCCCTGGCCTGTCATCACCTCTCAGGAAGGGCCGGAATCCCTCCCAGACCGGCGAATTGCTTTCTTTCGTTTGTTTGTGGTGCTCAGGGGCTTACTCCTGGCAGACTCAGGGGACCCTAGAGGGTGTCACCAGCACGGAGCCCAGGTCTGCCGTGTGTGAGGTCAACACCCTCCCTGCTGTGCTGTTGTCCCGCCCCATCAAATTGCCTTGTTCCCTGTGCAAGCCCAGGTGTCAGTCTGCAAAGCCTTGGTTTCCGTGGCCACTGCGGGCTTCAGCATGACTCTCATCTCTCCCCGGTCCTCATCATAAAGCTACCAAGAGAACAAATAACCCTAGAAGGGACCGTTCAGATCAACACGTCAGAGCAGCCCACAGCTGCCTAAGTAGCTCCTGTTCACCCAAAGCTGAGAAACGGGGCGTCCTCTCATCATTGGCACGGACTCACACAGAGCTGAGGAGAAACGGGCGCCCTCACATCATTGGCACAGAGCTGAGGAGAAACGGGTGTCCTCACATTGTTGGCACTGACTCACACAGAGCTGAGGAGAAACGAGGCGTCCTCACACTATTGGCACCAACTCACACAGAGCTGAGGAGAAACGGGGCATCTTCACACCATTGGTACAGATGTACCTAGAGCTGAGGAAAACGGAGAGTCCTCACACTGTCATCACTGACGCACCCAGAGCTGAGGAGAAGAGGAGCATTCTCACACCGTTGGCACCGATGCACCCAGAGCTGAGGAGAAGCGGGTTGTCTTCACACTGTTGGCACCAATGCCAGCTTGAATTGGGCCTGCCATAGAGCCTCACCCTGCCCCTGAAGCTATTGACATACACATTTATCTCTCCTGCTTCATTTTCCCTGTGGGGGCCACTATCTCCCTGATCCAGAGAGAATATTTTCTGTTTTTTTTTTTTGTTTGTTTGTTTGTTTTTTTTTGTTTTTTACTTCTGGGTCCATGAGGGCCTCCATATTCCACATCCAGACTTCACCCCTCGTCAGAACTCCACCCAGCCGACCCAGCCTATCACAGCCTGGCTCGCACGGCCGCTGCGGCCAGCAGTTCATCAATAAATGCTGGATTTTGAGATGACTACAAGAGAATGCTACCTGCACGGCAGAGCCTGGCAAGCTACCCGTGTCATGTTTGATATGCCAAATACCAGTAACAATTATAGACCTCATTCCCATGACCTGATGGAATAGTTTGAGGCTCTTTTTTTTTTTCTTTTTTTGGGTCACACCCGGCAATGCTCAGGGGTTTCTCTTGGCTCTTTGCTCAGGATCGAACCCAGACCGGCACAGGCCGGCCTCGCAGCAAGGCAAACGCCCCTACCCGTTGGGCTATCGCTCCGGCCCCTGAGGCTCTTTATGTTCCTGGAGCAAGCAGGTGCCCTTGGGCTCTACTTGCATGAGACAGGACGTATGGAGATGTTACTGGTGCCCGCTCAAGCAAATTAATGAACGGGAAGACAGTGATACAAGTGATACTTTTTGGGTCACACCTGGCGATGCTCAGGGGTTACTCCTGGCTCTGCACTCAGGAATTACTCCTGGTGGTGCTTGAGGGACCATATGGGATGCCGGGATCGAACCCGGGTCAGCCACATGCAAGGCAGACGCCCTCCCCACTGTGCTATCGCCCGGCCCTCTCTGATTCAGTTTGAGTTGACTTTGTGTGTGTGTGTGAGTTGCTAGGAATAGGATTAGCACATGTACCGCAGGGGTTCAGGGGTGAGGGCCTCAGGGGTCATTATGGGGTTCTGCGAATCAAATCAGGGTCAGCTGTATGCAAGGTAAGTCCCACTGTAGTGGACCCCCAGCCCATTTCTCGCTTGCTTTCTTTCTTTATTTTTTTTTTTTTGCTTTTTGTGTCACACCCGGCGATGCTCAGGGGTTACTCCTGGCTCTGCACTCAGGAATTACTCCTGGCGGTGCTCAGGGGACCCTATGGGATGCTGGGGATCGAACCCGGGCCAG
>JAJIBD010011557.1:0-34417 GCA_021461705.1 Cryptotis parvus | reverse complement strand
TGCTGGTGCCACTGCTTATAGATTGGACAGACAAGCCTAGTGCTGGAACCTGCGACTTTCCTGTTAAAACTGCACCAGGGGAAGAAAATGGACAACTTGGAAAAGGACTGTTGAGTAGAACTCTTTTCCCTTTAGGTCCATCCCTCAAAGCAACAGAGGAAATGCCTACCCTTAAAAATGCTGTTTTAGCTCTAGGTGTGAGTCCTAGGACTCATCCTGAAATTGCGTAAATTTTATATTTTCATCGGTTAAAAATGTTAAACAAATATTTCATATGACTTCAAATTTTGGACCCACCCTCCAAGAAAAAGGGAAAAAAGGTGTAGCTTCTTTTTTTTGATCTTGTATTTCAGGTCCCCCCAGGAGAGGAATCGTGATGCCTTTTTTGTTGTTATTGCTGTAGGTTTTGAGGCACACTCGGCGATGCTCAGATGCTCAGTTACTCCTGGCTCTGGCGGTGCTTGGGAGACCATATGGGATGTTGAGGATAGAACCTGGGTGGCAGTATGTAAGGCAAACTCCACTGTAATATCTCTCCAGCCCCTAATACCTTAATTAGCAAGCACAGCAATGGGTTTCGAGGAGCATGCCATACCACTTTAATCTCTGAGCCAGAGAAATAAAAGCCATGTTGGAGATCAAACCCTGAGCTCACACTTAGTAGATTTGAGCTTTACTATTGAGCCCCATCCCTCCAGCTTTGGAGAAGAGACTTTAAAGTTAATGATGTAGAGAATTATGGTTACCAGTAGCATTCATTCTTGGAGAAGGCCATGCTCCTTGAGGTTTGTGTTCCTCAGGGTGGATGGTGGTGGTAGACGTGGGAGAGTCCACCATGCTGTTGTGTGAGGAAGAAGCACAGATCTTGTTTGGGAATCTTTCTCAAGGGACTGTGGTCAGCATTTAGCGCCTTTCCGCTCTCCTCCAGAAGATCCCTCAATAAAGCTTAACTTTGGCCTCAAAAATCAAGATCTTTTCTGGGGCCAGAGCGACAGCCCAGTGGGTATTTGCCTTGCACGCTGCTGACCCAAGCTTCGATCCCTGGACATCCCATATGGTCCCCCGAGCATCACCAGGAGTAATTTCTGAGTGCAGAGCCAGGAATCACCCCTGAGCATTTCCAGGTGTGACCCAAAAGCAAAAAATAATGTAAAAAATCAAGATCTTTTCTATACCTAGGAAAGAGGTTGAAATTCTTTTTTCCTTTTTTTGGCTGGCTGAGCTCAGAGCTTACTCCTGGCTCTGTGCTCAGGGATCACTCTTGACTGGACTCAGTCAGCTCTTGTGGAACTAAACACTGCACGGAGCAAATGGGATTCCATTAGGGAAGATCTTGAAATATTCTAAATATTTCCCTATAATTCTCCAGCACTGGGTGTGTCATACCTGGCATTTGAAAAAGTTTGAGTTTTTACTTATATTTAGTTCATTTGAAAGTACAGTTTCTCAAGAAATAAATGGTATATTCAGAGAAATAATGCATATTCAAGACAGCAGAGGAGAGAATTTTTCACTGTGGATAGGGAACTTACCTTTCAGCTTATTTTTCCTCTAAGCATTAAACAGGGAAGGTCTGTACAGCAGGATTTGTTCTGGTGGCTTTTCAATTTTTCCATTTTGTTCTTGCACCAGAGGCTGTTTCTTCAAAGAACTTCGTGAGGATTAAAATTGAGTTGTTTGCAGGGAGTTTGAGGTAAAACAACGCCAATGAATGGAAATTTAAAGTTCTGCACTTATGTATATGTTTACATATGCGTAGACCAGGGCAAAAGTTTTTAAATAGAGCAAAAATAAAACAATTTCTAATAGCTAATCAGTTTACAATTAAGGTATCCTTTCTTATGTGGAACTCAAAGTAGATTTAAATTCGCAGTTAAATTTGCTGCGACTATTTTAAAGAATCATTGGAAGAGGTCACTATTCCTGGCAGATAGTGACTAGGTGGAGAGGTCTGGGCGTAGGTAGGTCATCCCAAAGGCCGAGAAAAGCAGAGAGGGTTGCCCATTGTTCAGTTTTTCTGCTTTTCTATGAAGGAATCAATGCCTTCCTGTACTCTGGATGAAGAAGTTCCATATGAAATGAGTCTGTGTTGACTTGGTCCACATGTATTATTCCTTTCCTTTATAACCAGTGGGAGAGACTAGCTTTTTCTAGCATGACTTTGTTTCAAAAGGATTTAATCAGGAAACCACCTCAAGTGGTTTTTCCTTGATGCTAAAGTAAACCATCACCAATGGTAAATTTTATCCATCTATTAAAAATAGCACCTTATGTAACAATTGGCTATAAGCATAACAATAAAAAGGATGTAAGTATTTATTTAAAGTCACACTAAATTAGTTTGATCTTTATCCCCAGTCATTTCCCTTTGGAATGATGGTTAGGCTCTTGTATAATCCAACTGTTGGCCACATTGGGATCTCAAATAGCAGGCAGTTGAAATCACTGTGCTCTCAGTGTATTTTAATTCTGTTTCATTGTAAGGCTCAAATCTGAGTTCTCCAACACTATCCTAGCGATCAACCAAGTTTATGTAACCAAACAAGGTACATCCAGTAATTTTCATTGTATTTACAAATCCCCAAAGTCTTTAAGTGGTATACAGGAAACTCAGCCTATGAACAAACAAATGTTTCAATTTTAATGCTGTGAATGCTGTACTGGCTAAGGTCACAGATGCTGAAGGCCAGTTCATTCCCTGGGGACTTGGGTTAACTCATTCTTACTCAGGCTGTTTCCTCATCTGTCAATGAGCACCACAGTAAATGCACCTGTTTCATGAGTTTACTGTGAGGCTCAAATGTTTCAATACCTACAACTTATTTAAAATAACGCCTGTTAGATGGCAAGAGCTATGTTAGAGTTTGATAATATATTTCAAACAAAATGACACCCTGGTATATCACTGTGGCCCCTTTCATGCTATATGTAGACATTTGTCCTTAGCTTGCCTCATCATCCAACTCCAAGAAATGTTAATGATATAGCACAACTGCTTTAGAGTGAAATTAGAAATTCAAGAAGGAATTTTAGATTTTTTTTTTTCTTTTTTGGGTCACATCCGCAATGCTCAGGGGTTTCTCCTGGCTCTGCACTCAGGAATTACTCCTGGCGGTGCTCGGGGACCAGATGGGATGCAGGGGATCGAACCCGGGCTGGCACAGGCCAGCGGCATGCAAGGCAAACGCCCTACCACTGGGCTATCGCTCCGGCCCTGGAATTTTAGATTTTTTTTAAGTCAATTTAGCCAACTTTCATAAGAAGAACTTTTCTTCAGGAGAATTCATGGTTCCTAGACTGTTCGTACCTTATAATTTAGACTGTTTATACCTTAAATCTGCTATGCAGATTATTGTGCTCTGGAAAATAAACCAACTGGCTTCAAAGGGTTGGTTTAGTTTTGTAGGTGGTGACTGCAAAAACTATCAGCAGCTCATCAAATTATAATAAATATTTTACTGAAAACTTTTCTGATTGCACATTTATATAAATAGGGGGTTCCAGTTGGGTGGGGTCTTGGAACATTTCTGGTGATAATGGGGGGGTCACCAAATCCATACCAGACAGGACTGCAGGCAAACATGGTGGTATGGGTCAAACTCAGGACCTCAAACATGATAAGCATGTGCTAGACATTTCAATATTGATATTGTCACTTGTCTTCCTGTTCATCGATTTGCTCGAGCGGGCGCCAGTAATGTCTCCATTCATTGGGAATGAGGTCCATTATTGTTACTGTTTTTGGCATATCGAATACGCCGTGGGTAGCTTGCCAGGCTCTGCCATGGCTCTGGGTTCATCCCAGGGGCAAAGTGGGCCCAGTCTTTTTTTTTTTTGTGCAAGGCAAAGTCCTTGCCGGCTGTACTAACTCTGATTCTCCCTGCACACTCACACCTGCACTCAGCTCCTCTCACTATTATGGTAACCACATTTGCAAAATATGTACATTAAAAAACATAAATCAAAGATTAAAAAGCATTCATTTTGAATTAAGTTAAAATAATAAGGATAAACAGATGACACAATTCGGTACAAATTGATTTTTAAGGGGTCAGAGAAATAGTAGATGGGTAAAGCCCTTGTCTTGAACTCAGCAACTAAAGTTTGATTTCTAGTGCCCAAAACACCACCATGAATGACCCCTGAGCACAGAGTCAAGAGTAATCCCTGAATACTATCAGATGTGGCCCAAAATCACAGATTGCAAAATTTTACATCTTCCAAAATAAAAACTTCCAAAAATAATATAACACTTAAAAATTAAAGTACATTTACTGTGAATATCAGATAGTGACAAAACCATAATGGTCAGGGCATCAAGCTTATAGAACTACATTTCATTGGTATTCTCTTGCTTTGGTTTTAGACTAAATCTTGCAGTATTAGTGGGATCTGTGCTCAGAGGTCACATTGCTAGTGGTTCTTAGGGGACCGTGTGCAGGCAGGAATAGAACCCAGGGGCCTCACACAAGGTAATTGCTGCACCAGGCAATTGCAGCCACACCCCTGTACCTCTATTGTTAATCTTCAAAGTGCTTTTCATGTTGTATGAAGTTTTCATACCAGACATACTCTTTAGTTAATTTCATATCTAGAAGTCACAGATAAAAACCATTTGATGTTTTTACTTAATTTCACGTCAAGAAAAGCATCACTGTCATCATTCTCCTTGTTGCCTTTATGAGACATTTTCAAATTTACAGAAACTTGAGCTCCTCAGTTGAAAATTCACTGGAGACTTTCTCCTCTCTTTTCGACATAATAAAGGGTATGTAAATAAATATTTTGATAAAAACATAAATAAACATTTTGACAAAAACCTTTGACACTTTTTAGTCGGACCCACATGATACTGTATTTCTAAACACATCACCGAGACTAGGGATATCTAGTATTTTTGCTTTCTGGCATCCAGGTACTCTTTTTTTTTTTTTTTTTTTTTTTTTGGGGCCCCGGCGTGCTCGGGTTCTCCTGGCTCTGCCTCAGGAATTACTCATGGCGGTGCTCGGGGGGCCTATGGGGTGCCGGGGTCGGACCTAGGCGGCCACCCCTACCCGCTGGGCGTCGCCCGCCCCAGGTACTCTTTAATGATGACATAATGCCCTGAGTTCCCAGCCCCCACCCGTGCACTCATTTCTTTTTGATTCTCAAGTTACATGGTTTTAGTTGGAGTCAATCTTATGGCCGGTTCCAGGTATGACTGTCTGCATTGCCTGAATGATAGGGAGACTCTGTCATTGTGATAAGTTATCTGAGTATTAACCAGAGCTACTAAGACTCAAGGTCCTTTGTTGGGCATGCTGCAAAATAAACATTTTTCCTCTCCTATATAAAGAACCCAAAATATCAGAAAAGAAAAAAGAACCTCTTAGAAGAGGCAGAGATTGTGAGATCTGGAGAGCAACATTTGGTACATAGGAAGTGCTTTTTAAGTCTTTGATAGGTAACAAGATGGTGGTCAGGAGACTAGGAAAAGCCGCTAAGATGAGGGTTTGGGGAAATCTCAGAGGAAATGCATCAATACTTTGTGGAGTCTAAGTCGAAGAGAAGCTGACTTCTTCCAGATGGAAACGAAGAGACCGGAGTCCTGAGAAACTTAGGGTGAGCTTTCAATCAGGCTTCACTTGACTTTTCAGGCCAGTCATTACATTTTCATTCATTTATGTCACTGTGATTGAGTTGTCTAATTAATGCAGGAAACAGCAGTCTAGTCTCCTGTCTAGGCAGGAGACAGGTAGTACATAACTATGTACTAGTACATAACTTATATTCCCAGCAGCACCATGATGTGCCCTCTATCGTGATGGCCAATTAGAAGGAAATGACAAAAGCATTTTTTTTCTTTTTTGGGTCACACCCAGCGAAGCTCAGGGTTATTCCTGGCTCTTTGTTCAGAAATTGCTCCTGGCATTGCTCGGGTACCATATGGGATGTCAGAGATCGAACCCAGGTTGGCCACATGCAAGGCAAATGCCCTACCCTCTGTGCTATCACTCTGGCCCGACAAAGGCAAAATTTTTAGGGTTTTTTTTTTTTTTGGGGGTGGTATCATTTGTTTTGGGACTATATCCTGTGGTGTTCGAGGGTTACTCTCAGTATTCTGGCGTCACTTCTGATTGTGCTCCTCAGACATGAATGCCAGGGATCAAACCTTGCCCCCTGTACAGAACATGCGCTCCAGCTCTCTGAGCACATGCTCTAGGGGCTGGCCTCAAGGTCAGGTTGTTAGCCTGTAAAATTGACTGGTGAGATTTCAAAGATTGTTTCCATGGTAATGTGAGAAGGAAAAAAGAACCCAAAGAAATAGCTTGGAATTTAGATATTTCTACTTAGGAATACCATAAGAGAGAGATTGAATTGACCATTTATCAATACCTAATTACTATTAAATCATTTTAATAGTAATTAGGTATTGACTAAATATATACTGCCCATTTTTCTACAATTGCTGGGTAAAGTAGTTGTGAAAAATATTCTAGTTAATAGAATAAATTATTCCTGAATGAGAATTGTAGTCTTATTTGTTTTTCTTTTAAAGGTGCTTATTTTTATTGTAGAAAAACTTAGGTTTAAAAAAATGAGAATATCATTTTCTGGATTATTTTAATCAAGAGATACAAAAGACTAGTGCTTTTAAATATGACCTGTATTTGTTCACTTGTCATTTCTGAAGCTCTGATTTAGTGAAAATGATTTTGTTCAACATTATGGGCCATGGTTAAATGTTTCACCTTGATTTTACTATTAAGCCTGACATGTTTTTCATAAGTTTGTTCTTTGACACAAATTATAGTACATAAAATTGAGAGGAAATTGACAAGATCTGGGGGAAAGGGGGAAAGCAGGAAACATGTCTTCACTGATTATAAAATAAGAATATTTTTGTCAATTCTGAACTTAGACATTTTTCTATGTAATTCCAAAATATTTAACAGTTTTAATAGAAACATAAGTATTCTTATTAAAATGCAGCTTTAAATGTAATTCTGTAATTTTCATGAGACACCATGTAAAATAGGATGAATATACATGCATGAATTAAAAAAAAACAAGAGAGGCTATTCAACATTCACATGAAAATGCAGCATTACTTGCATTGAAATAAATATATAGGCTAGAAAATCCACAAATTGATCATTATTCTGATTTAGATTCTTTTTACCAGTTAAGACTTTTACTGCATAATTTATTAAAATAAACTTACAAGTTAAGTATAACTAATTAAAAACAGAATACAACTAATCTGACTGCTAAAATAACATAATTCTCAGCATTTTAAAACATGTTTTAAACTATAACATAAAACTGTCATTTGCACAAGAAATACACATCAATATAACTAACTGCACAATTAGCTTCTTTTTCAATGTATTAAAAAAAGTAAAGTTAAGACTGAGAATAAACAGAAGTTAGTTCTATTTCTAAGATAATTTTATTGCCTTCGCTCTTGGATTTTGGCAACAAATGTCTTAATTCTTAATATATACCATAACTTAAACACTGTATTTACAAAATATAAAACTTTTAAAAGTAAGATACTTTACAAAATACTGCCTTTATAAAGTGTGCTTTTCCTTACAATGTATGAGAGCCCCTTATATTTTTTGCCTCAAAATTTCCCACATGCTTCCAGGATCCCTTCCACCCCAGTATTTCAGAGATGTTTTTAATAGTGGAAAGTGGTCTACAAATTCAAGTAAGGAGCCAAAGCTTAACAATGCTATAGTTCTACTGATAGTTTTTTTAGGTAATTTCTTTTAGTTAAAAGGCACTTAAAATTTTTGATGAGACAGTTGCCTCTTTATATTTTGCTTCTTTGTAACTAAAACATTCTATTAAATCCTTTGTAGGAGCAATGGCATAATTTATGCAGACTTTTAAATTTGCCCTTTTTTGGAAGTGCAAGAAATCACCCACCACTTCTCTTAATTTTTCATCCTGTTTCTATTCACATCTCATACAATTTCATTTAAAGTACTAAGAGAATAGATGAGCTTCATGGTTATAGCTTTTTACTGCCATAGAAGTGTCTTTTTAAATGGTTAACATTCACCCACCCAACTTGATTACTATCACTAACTAACTAACTTCCCGTTCATCATCTATTTGCTAGAGTGGGCATCAGTAATATCTCCATATGTCCTGTCTCATGCTAGTAGAACCCAAAGGCATCTGCTTGCTCCAGGAACATAAAGAGCCTCAAACCATTATATTAGGTCATGGGAATGACCTAATATAAATGTTACTGGTATTTGGCATATCAAATACGACACGAGCAGCTTGCCAGGCTTGCTGTGCGGGAGGCATACTCTTGTAGTCATCTCTAAATAAAGCATTTATTGATGAACTGTGCTGCCACTAGTGGCCGCATGAGCCGGGCTGTGATAGTCTGGTCTGCTGGGTGGAGTTGTGACGAGAGGGAAGTCCAGATGTGGGAAAATGGCGCCCCCCATGGAGTATTGGGGTCGTCTGGGTTGTTGTGAGGCTCTGCTGGGGTGGCAGGCCAGGGCTAGAACGCAGCATGCCTCCCGGGCGCCTGATGAGCGGCTGGGCACAGAGAGAGCAAGTAGCAGCTCTGCCCCATGTCTGAGAGCCTCTGGTTCAGCATACCTTGGCCGGATTGAAAAAAAACTGCTGCAGGGTGGGTGTCGATGATCCAGGCTGTGATAGTCTGGTCTGCTGGGTGGAGTTGTGACGAGAGGCGGCCCCCCATGGAGTAGGGGGGTCGTCTGGCTTGTTGTGAGACTCTGCTGGGGTGGCAGGCCAGGGATTACTATCAAGTTATGTAAATAACTGAGTTCCACAGTCAAAGATCTGAACCTGAGAACGGACCAACTGTCCTGGCAGGAGGGATCTGCAAGTTGAGACAGCTCATCTTCCTTGTAAATCAGTCCATAATCCCCAAATCAACAAAAAGTTAATCCAAAATTTTATAACTTTAAAAATCTTAAGGAATTCACATGCTCTGTATGTGACTGAATGTTGCCCAGATAAATGAAACTGAGAGGAACACTAAGGCATCTTGGAAATCAGAGTCAGCTGTCAGTCCTGCACAGTGAAAGATGCACCCTAGGGTGAGACTCCAACTGTAGGTCCCTGAGCCACACTGCCCATGGCCTGGTGGAGTAGTCACTTGCAAGTGTGGACATCAGCCATGCTTTCGCACCTACGGCAGCGAACATAGCAGCACCAAATGAACTTACACTCACACCTCTCCCACGTGCCTGACCACATGTGTATTATAGCCTCGGCCACAGCACAAGAGGTTGCAGCCATCAGCACCCTCTGACGCTCGGGTTGCATTCTCTTCCTTGCGTCCCTGAAATCCCGGAAGTTTCTTATCTTCTACACAGTAATTGGGAGACTTATTAATGTAAAGCAGATCATCCTTGTGAATGGGGATTTTCCTCTGATCCTTTTCTCTCCTGCGCATTTTCTTCTTTTATTTTGTCTGAGATCTGGACACTGTTTTCATACTTATCTTTCAACAAATGGCCAATCTTCTCAAAAGACGACATGGTTCTCCAGCATGTTTTCACAGCACAGGAGCCAGAAACTCCATGGCAGCGGCAGTCAACTGACATCAACTTGGCGACAGCCTGCAACCAACAGTCATTGTGTTAAATATTACTCAGGAAGTGTTTTTATTCACCAGCAGAAGCACTGAATACTTAGCTCTCTGGGTCTGCATCTGCCTACATGAAGGAGAGATGGTTTGGAATATAAAGGATCTTGACAGAGTGTTTGAAGTTTCACATAGTTTTGGCCTTTTCTGGATTCACCAGAGCAAACTTTATTGAGTTTCAAGTCATAGACCAAGCTAATCTAGTCTGCTCAGAGATGCTCTGAGATCATAAAGGGAAACTCCTTATTTCAAACTCCTGTTTAATCAGGAGCATGAGAATGTGTTGCTATATGCCTCTGTGGCCAATGTCATTGTGCATCTAAAAGCTCAGAGTGATACAGGAGTCGCAGAAACAGCATTTATGAGAAATTCAGATGATCAGAATCAAAACTTGCTGTTCTTAAAAACCATTTATCTCTCTGTTCTGTCAGTCTCTGTCTACTCCGTCTCCGTGTCTGTCTGTCTCTTTCTCTGGCTTCTGGGACAATCCAGTATTGCTCAGGGTCTAGTTTCCACTCTGTGCTCAGGGTTGCTCCTAAGGTGCTTGGAGGATCATGTGGTGCCAGGGAGAAACTTTCATGTTAATAAGCTCCTTGGGTGACTCACTGTACAACAAAACTTGAGAGACATGAGAGAGTCTCTAGCCTCTCTTCATGCAGTACATGGGCCTATTTGTATTCTTAAAACCCTACTAATATCTGAACCCTTGACAATGGGATTGAATCACCTGAGGTGGGATCCAGGTAATGGTATTTTGATAAGGCAGCTTAGATGATTCTAATGGCATCAAGGACGAAAACCTACTAACTGAATTAAGGGTTGTCAGGTGTGGTCCATAGTCAGTTCAGATCGCAGAGGGCTGGGGAACATGCTATGCCCTAGTCAGAGAATGCAGAGAAACTTAAAGGAGTATGTGGTTGCTCCCAGAAAATTCTTCATTTTTTTTCGAAAATTAGGGGAGGGAACCGGGGACATTGGTGGTGGGAGATGGGCACTGGTGGAGGGATGGGTGCTGGAACACTGTATGACCAAAACCCAAATATGAACATCTTTGTAATTGTATATTTCACGGTGGTATAATAAAATACTTATAAAAAAAGCATTGCAGACTGGGGCCAGTGCAATAATACCATGGGTAGGGTACTCGCCTTGCATGTAGCCAACCTGGGTTGGATCCCTGGCATCCCATATGGTCCCCCAAACCCTGCCAGGAGTTAATCCTGAGCACAGAGCCAGGAGTAAGTTCTGAGAACTGCTGGGTGTGACCCCCTAAAATTATTTGGACAGAGTGATATTACAGTGGATAGTGCATGAGAAAAAAAATTAATTCAAAGCTGCATCCTATTCTTGACAGAACAGAAGCATCTTCATAAAACAGGCAGGGATAACATTTACACAACTTTTTTGATTCTAGGCAGAGTTTAGTTTATTCAGACTGAGGAATTAGTCTGAATAATGCCTGACACGCATGAAAGTTTAGATAAATGTCTCCTCTCCCCGAAGAAGAAACTGCAGTGAAAGTCGAGATGAATTTTCAAAGGGATGAACAGAGCAAAAACAATATTAAGTTTTCAAAAGTTTTAAAGTTCTAATCTCTCACACACCAGATGAGTTGGCCTAGCTTCCTCCAATTCCCAGAGGATGGCAGAGCAAAGTAATAAATTGTCAGAACTAGCTGCAGAGCTGACATTCTGTCAACATCCTGTGGAAAATGAAAAATAGATCTCTTCATTCAATAACTTGCAAATTCTGTATGTAATCTCATCAAAGAAAGGGAAAAGCTTGCAGCTTAAATTCGATTTTCAGTTCTTATCGAAACAATGAAATGACAAAGGTGTAGACTTGGCTGTTTCTGCCCAATCTGACACTGACATGTTTGTGGAATGTTATGTTTCATCACAACTTAACTGGTTTCTGGGCTATCTAAGGAGACAGGATATTTCAAACAATTTATAATATTTGCAACCTTGAATGGGAGCATATGGTTTTGATTTGTGCAATATTCAATACTTTTTAGTAGTGTTTGAAAAAATAAACAGCAGAACAGTTAAGTCTGTCCTTTATAGAAAGGAGCACATACGCTTGTTTTAATTCATAAAGCCAAGAAGTATGTATGTATGTATCCTTATTAACTCAGGCAAAAGGTAGCTTCAAATTATATAAAAGCAACTTATGAAGTATGGTGCATAAGCATATTTGCTCCAATTGATGGTGTAGATAATCACAAAGTTTTTAAAACATCTTCAGGTAAATAAACATTCAAATTAACTTAATCTAGTACTTTTGTTCACATATTTAAAAACTCAAGGGATATGAGAAAAAGAGCGTTCCATCAATGCTAGGTAATAACCAAACAACTATCCAAGGAAACCAAAAATCTAAAAATGTATGTTTATGTGTTTAAACCTGGTTAACGTTCCTTACAGTCATCACGTAGTGATTTAAAGCTGCCTCTCACTCTCGGAAACCTGACAGAGGAGCCAACTTTCTCTTTTGTTAACCAGTTCAGACATCAGACAGTGCCGCCTATGTGGAAAGCATGGAAAATTAAGTCAAAGTTCATTAACTGAATATTGCATAATGAGTACGTCAACTCATAAAATAGGTCTTATTCATTAATAAATATTAATTGTAATAAACATTCCTTAATGTAAAAATTGCTGAAGTTTTACACCATCTTCTATTGGGAGTTGGAATTGAGGTAAAGCAATAAATGCCATTTTCCTACACTTATGTGTCACAGGGAGGTGGATACTATAAAAACATTTGATGGACTTGACTCCACTTTGTCAGCCTACAGTGGAGGGTGCCCCCAAGAGTGACACACTGTTTCACGTGTTTGAAGGATAAAAAGAGAGATTAGTTTTCACACCCAATTATATCGCTTGCGGAGCTTGTGTAGAAATTTCGGGGAGATTTTCCTGTCATAAAAAACTAGTCCTTTAAAGTAGCTGGAGTTACTTTTAATGCCTTTCAAGGATGACATTTAAATTTTTTTTTTTTTTTTTTTGGTTTCCTTTAAATTCTATTAACTTTCTGTTCTAAATAGTAGTAATAAGAACAGAAATAATTGAATGACTGAAACTCAAACATGAACATCTTTGTAATTGTATATATCACGTTGTATTATAAAATATTTTAAAAAGAACAGAAATAGCATTTCTATCATTTCTCTCTACAAGATATTATATAAATTCCAAGAAAAGTCCAATAACTTGATGTGAATTTAAATAATCATGCCTCATTATGCCCCCTAGAAAAAACTTGGAAATACATATTGTAATAAAGGAATATAATCAACAGTACACAAATTCTACAGAGCTCAGAGGATTTCTGAGCACATGGTCATAAATCACTTTACTTGAGTTAGTTTTATAGAAGAAAATGTTTTCCATAGAGTAGACAGTTAATGGACATATTCTTGTTATTATACATTTGCAGGAAAATGAAGAGTAGGTAAGACACTTCAGTGGGCAAAATAGGTATACATAATACCTACTATCAACATGCAGCTGAATAATTTTAGCAGAACGGAGAAAAATGAAAGTGGAAAGTGCAATTGCAGTTAAGAAAACTGCATGAACACAACAAAAAAAAGGTATGTACTGGTGCTTTTTAGTTGAGAATCTCAATTAATTATATATATATATTATATCCATTTTGAGCTGCCGTGATAGTACAGTCATTTTCTGGTGACAGGAAAAATAAAGGAATAGCAACCTAATGAGTTGTGTGTGGTTATGAGAAAATTCCTTTTTCTACTCTAGTTGAGTTGTTAAGGTTTATAACGATATTAACAGAGGAATGTTTTGTTAACTATTGCAAACAGATGTGAACATTTGAGAGGAGTATTTTAAACGATGGGAGAGCAATTAGGAGGGTAGCATTGAATCCACAGGACTCCTTGTGTTAAGTTTTGGTTTGATAAATTTCTAATGAAGTGAAATCGGAAAGTTGTATCATTAATCCTTATATAAAAATAGAAACTGTTGGAGATGTGGTCAAGGAAGTGATTGGTCCTCACAATTTTGACTCAGGGGTAACAGTAGGCAGTGATGATTTCCCAGTATGTTGCTTTGTCCAAACTTTACAGAAACGGGCAAAAGAAATTATTGTAGATTGTTTTGTACAGAGCATTTCATTTTGTCAACCCTCAGATAATCTGTTTAAGTTTTCATGAAAATTGCTATGCAAGATTGGATGGTTATATGCAGAATGCCTATTCATCTGACCCATTTGGTCCCTCTCTGTCCAAAAATATATTTGAACCTGCTGAAAAGCAAAACAATGATGTGCTGTTCAAGTACTTATAAATATTCTTGAAACAGGTCAATGAAAATTTGGGGTTGGCCCTTCCCACTTTTTTTGAGTTACTCATCATAAAACAAATTATGGGGTAGGGAAACTTAAAAGTTTATGAGGTGGACATGGGAAGAATGGAAATATTTTAAGCACACCAAAGAAATACCCATAAATATTCCAAGTCACATTATTCCCAGAAGTTCTGCCCCTGGAAGACATCACATCATTCTGTCAGCCAATCACCATTCGGCAACATTATTCTTGGAGTCATAACTTTAGGAATGGTGTCAGAAAGCAAGTGGGAATCAGAGTATTTAAGGTCAGTGGTTAGAAAATCATCTGTCCTGCTCATAGCACTACTAAGCGCCAGTACCCACATTTTTCTGAATATGTTCCTACATTTTGAGTTTGGGATTTTTAGACTAGGAAAATCAATTCAATTGACTGCAGACCTCAAACTTTATTCAGAAGAATGCCTATTAGATTAAAATCCTAATTATAATATTTGAAGAGGGAGTTGATTGTTTTTTCCATCTTAGATAATAACCTGGAAACTTGGTCCGTTTTTGTCGTGGTGGTGGTGGTTGGCTTGTTGTTATTTTTGGCCATCCGTAGAAAGAAAAAATAAAAAAAATGCTTTGAATTTTAACACAACAAGAGAAAAGACAAACGAAAACACCAGTGCAATGCCCTCAAAATATCTTGATAATATTTTTTAATGCTTAAGATTCTATCTAGACCAGTATAGAAACAAGATATTCAGAAAAATCTAAATTTGCACAAAATGTTTGAGCTGAATTATTTTATGTATGCTTACCATAATAGCAAAACCTTAGGTAACTAAGAAGATTTTATATTGTCAACAAAAGATAGGTGAAAAAATTGTGCTGAAAAGGTTTCTCTTTTAAAATCAAATTAATGTAAACAAAAGTTTAAGATCAAAGTGACAAGTTCTAGTGGGCACTAATGCTATGTACTTTGAAGAAAACATACAAACTAGAATAAAGTGAAATTGCTGCTTACTATTACAATAAAAGTGCATTGAAAAACACTTTTAAGGTTTTTTACAAGCCCAGAGATAACTTTATTCAAAAGAGTCAAAGATAACAAAAGTTTCCAAGTTGTTTTCCAGTTAATTTTTTTTAAAATGCTTACAAATTTATTTCTAAAGTGCCTAAAGAACATTTAAGGTCTAGATTGATAATGCATATTCATTTTATAGGTTTGTTATTTTATGAAAATATAATTTGACTTATCTTGGTGTTTTTCTACTCTTTGTTTTTTTTTTGTTTGTTTGTTTTTGTTTTTTTGGTCACACATATAAGTGCTCAGGACTTACTCCTGGGCGTGCCAGGGTCCCATATGGTACGCTGAGCAATGACAAAGGTCCAGTTGCAGATAAGTCACGCACTCTGCCTGCTATACTTTCTCTCCAACCCCTTTACTTAAGAGTTTTAAGTAACATGTTAACTATATCTAGTATCTTTTATATAAATATCTTAGAAAGAAAATTTCCTTATTTGGATGCTATTTAAATTGAAGCGAAATTTTTTTCATCAAATTCTTGGCAAGCATTTTTAAAGTGGGATCAATTAACCTTTGAGGCTTGTGAACAAAAAATATGCAAACATCACATAGCTCTACTTACCATTTTCTACCTTAAATTGAATATTCAAGTGGAACTAAAGTTTTGATTCAGTTATAATTATATATACATATATGTAACATATATGTATATTTATAGTCCTCTGTTTTTGCATTTTAATCCAAAATGTTTAAATGGAACAAGTTGAAACTTGAAGCTATTCTGTGTGGGTTCCATTTATTCACTGTCCCCAAATGTAAAACAAATAAAACATATATTTTACGTATTCCTAGAGATGCTTCTTAGCGGGATCAATTTATTCACTGTCTAAAAGTGTAAGCCAAATGAAATATATACTTTAAATACCACTAAAGATATTGCAATTTTAAAAAACTTTATTTCATAAGAATGTTGCAGTAACTACTTAGGGATCTTAACAAATTATTGTTTACCTATAATAATATGCATTATGTATTGAGTTTCTATTCTAAAAATGTTATGCAACATAGAAAACATTTATATACAAGTTTTAAGAGGATTCCTATAAATGGCTAGGCAACTGGTCTTCATAGAACCCAAATTATATTGTCTTAAGGTAAGTGCATAAAGGTTAAATTGAACTACATTTTACATCATTTTAAGCATATTTAGTATAATGTAAGGGAAATGGTATATATATATATGGTTAATCAGATATAGATTTTTTTTACATTTGCATTCCTCCTTATTTTAAAATATCCATCTATTTAACATGTCTATATTTACTTATATTTGTTGGTATTTATCAATATTTGAATGAATCTACAGTTGCTTTATAATAGTTGTTTTCTTTAACATATTTGAGTCCATAAAACTCTATTTGTTAATGCTTGCATATTATCTGAGATAGTTAAAAAAGTTACAGAATAAAAGGACAAAACTCAAAACATGTTTAGGAGCCTGTGCTCACTAAATATTGTCGTAAAACATGATGAATATTTACCTTTAAGGAAATGGAATTTGATTCAGTCCCATTAGAAAGATAGATGCTGAAGACCTTATTTCTACTGTGCCATTTAGGAGTGAAGGAATGGAGTCAAAAACCCACAAGGCATTTGCACACTTTTAGTATTCCAGGTCCTCAAAATATACACTCAGACACATTCCCAAACAGCAAGATTCCATTCACATCAGATGAAAACAATAATTTGTCAGCATGACCTGTACAGATTCATGGAAGAACAGAGATGATGCCAGATATGTCAGCTACCAATATATCATTAAAATATATCTGCCTGTATATATTATGTGTAGAATGCAATATATAACTGTTAGATTGCCAAGTGTTTGTCTTTCAAGCCATTTTGGTAGATTCCTATAGAAGTGTAATCCTAGTGCTATTACTTGTCTGATGGGTCTATTTTTCTAATACATACCTGCCTTCCAGCTTCACTGTTATGCAGATTCATTGCTGACAGCGCCTTGCTTTCTCTTCCAGTGGTGTTTCTGAAGGGGAAATCTAGGAACTTTCTGCTGAACCACATGCCATACTGAACATCGTCAGAGCAGCCCCCCAATGCCAGCCTTCACTGGCTGAGCCGCCATTTTGCAAGGTGGTGTCGCAGGAACACTCTGTCATGTTACCTGCGCTGCATGACCTGGTCACAGAATGCACCAGACCTGCAGCCATCACAGCATAAATAAATGCTGTTTCCTTGGTACCTAGAAGAAAACATAACGCGCTCAGTGGAAGAGCCACACCATCTCCATTCATTCCAGAGTAAAGCCTTTAGCCTAGCCTACTTTCAAAGAAGCAATTTTTCAATTGCTTATGTGAATATTCTAGTGCATAGACAGGAAACACAATTCCCTATTCTAACTTATTAAAAGCAACAATTAATTTTCAGTGTTCCACTTGAGATATTTTAATAGATTTTATATAGTAAATTATAATATGGCAAATGGCTCTTTGGCACAAAAGTCATATTTTTACAAAAGTTAAAATGTATGTTAGCACCTAGCTCATTGTTTAATAGACAATTTATGAATTAAAATCTTCTTTATGATTACAATTAATGGTAAAACCCCATCAAAATATGTACTGTTCATCTTTCTTTTGAAATTTAAAATATGGCTGTGTGAAATACAAACTGAGGAATTTATACCAGAATGCAAGTCAAGATTTAGCAAAGACCAAAGCAATTAGTAGACACATTTTGCAGGTTACTTTTTCTCACACCAGATTTTTCCTTACACTAGACATTTTCTTAGGAAAATAAACTTTCTCTAAGTTTATTTACATTGTGAATAACTGACCTGATATTATTACAAAAGTTAAATATTTTATAAAATACTTGCTAATTTTTAACAGTTTTAATGGCAGGGGAAAATCACTGAAACGTCACTAGAAAATAAAAAAGAATCACTATGGAACGTGCATTTAGAACACCTGCTGCAGAACTTGAGCTAAAAAAAAATCTTTGAAAATAAAAGCAACCATCAAAACAGTAATAAAAAAAATTAGGAGGGATTTAGCAGGAATTTTTTTTTTCTTTAGAGATGTTTAGATTGGAGTAGAAACAGTTTCAGGCCGGTTGTCCAATAAACCTTTCCAGCCGCTCATGTCTTTGCATTTCAGCAAAAGTCAGGAGAACACATTTCTTTTCTTTCTTTTTTACCCCTGCAGGGGGTCAGGGCTCCTTGGGAAGGGTGCGTCGGCCAAAACACAGCGGGGGCAAACGCTGCTAGGTCGGCTCTGTGTGTAGGGACCCCGGTGGGAAGGGTCACAGGAGGAGGGAGAACGAGAAATGAACCTGAAAAACAAGGAATCTTTCAGCGCCCAGGTCCTACAAGTCTTCGCATCTGTTGCTATTCCTGGAACGGTCCCGGTGCCCTGTTCGTTTATCCTAACCAGGTCCCTAGACTGGGAAACCTTTTCCCGCAGCTTGCCGCGCCCGCGTGTGCCCAGAGGAGGGAAGAGAGAGAAGAAAAAACGAGCAGGAGGGGAAAGTCGAAGTTTTAGTGCTTAGTTTTCTCGCACGTCGGGTTGTCCCGGATAACCCTTTCAAAAAAAAAAAAAAATCACTATTGATTCCGTCTCCCCGATGCTGCAAGGAGCCCATGAACGCGGAACTCCGCTGCAATTAGCCACTTGTCCAGGGCTCTGTACGCAGCCGAGTGGCTTAAATCAAAGCAGATGCGGCCGCGGCATTCCCTGCAGCCGACATCATGTTTCTCCAGCTGGTCCCCCACGTAGGGGGGCGCTACGGGGTCCGAGGGGTCGGCGGGATGGAGTGTCAGAGTTTTTCTTCAACTCCTATGGAGCGCGGCGGGAAGGCGGAATGGCTCCAGTCTCCCAAGCGCCCCGCCCCGGCCTTAGGGAGTCACCCCTCTCCTCCACCCCTAACCTCAGGGGACCACACACCTGCACCCCCGGCTTTTCCGCCGGCTCCCGTCCACTTAAAAAATAAAAAAATGGAAATTAGAACAGAAAGAACCGTTTCCTTGGGAACTTGCAAAGCGTCAGGCCCCTGCACGCGCACTTCATTGGATTTGCAGCGCTGGCGCAGGCGGAGTCCGGTCCACCCCGCACGCACCCGGGAAGGGACTCACCGCTGCTCAGCTCGTGGCCGAAGAGGGCGCTGGAGGCGGGCGTGGCGGCGGCGGCCACCGTGCAGTTCCATCTCTCGTGGCGAAACTGGCTCCTGCACTCCTGGATGCCCAGGCGGGCGCCCTCGCGAATGCTGGGCAGCAGGTAGGGGCTTCCGTTTGCACAGCTCCTTCTGGCGACTGTTCAGCGGCAGGTTGGCGCAGCCCAGCTTCTCAGGAACCCCGAAGGAGGCGATGCCCAACCACCTGCAAGACACGCCGCCCCCCGCGCTCAGTGGCTCTCGGCGCTCTCCACCCCAAGGGCAGAGGTTTCCCCGAGAATCCAGGGCATCTTCCGAGGAACGTCGGCCCGACGTTTCCTGGTTCCGGCGGCAAGTTGATCAGGAGCCAGGTCACCTCACCCTCACCCCTCCAAGCTGCCGCCCTCACGCTCCCGAATACTACATCCAGTTTCCCTGGGTTCCGCAGGGGAAGAGCGCGAGCAGGGCTGCCCACAGCGCGCACAGGCGGGACAGTCCCAGGAGCGCTGCTCTGTCCATGGCCCCCGCATGGAGTCCCCTGGCTCAGCAGCTCCTCTTCTGCGCTCACGCCCCGAGGCCCGCCGGGCCAGAGGTCAGTTCTGCAGCCTTAGCTTGACCCTCGCCCCCTTTGCTCTCTGCTTGCAGTGGAGAAACGCAGGGCGGGTGGCGATGGGGCTCTCAGGAGCCTCCCCGCTCGTTTGCAAGGCGCACTTGGAGGAGGTGGAGGAAATAGCTCACGAGTGGACCGGGCTGTCGGGCGGCGGCCTGGAAGGGAGATGTGCAAGAGTGCGGGAGCGTCCCCTGCATTTCAAGGTGAGAAACTGCTGTGGATGGAGCAGTCTCCATCGCCCCGGCCTCTCCTTCCCTCCCCTCCCCTCGGGCCCAGGGAGCCTGATTGGCCCAGCCCTGGCCCCGCACCTCAACAGCGCGGGACCTGACGCTCCAATTGGCTGCGAGCGGGCTCCGCAGGGGGCCCTCGGGGCAACAGATCGCTGTCCGCGCTCAGCCCCGGTGTGTGGGTGACCTTTCCTCGGTCCCTGTCACCTCGCAGACTGTAGGAGCGTCTGTCTCAACGAGCCGGGTTGGAAGGCTTGGGGTGCCCGGGAGGTGTCTGAGTCCCACCCAGCCCAGTCACTTTGGGTTGAATTACCCTCTGGGTGGAGTGGTTGGAAAAACCTCACCACCCCAGTTTCTTCCCTCTCCTTCCCCTCACAGGGAATTTTTTTTTTCTTCATAAGTGAGAGTTGGGACCAAACAAGTTGGCCTTTCAACGCCCCTGCCTGAGGTCTGCAGGCAGTCTTGAGTTGCTGTCGAAGTACTGTCAGACTTAGATACTTTGTTATGTCAGCAGACATTTCTTCTTTCTTAATCGAAAGAGAAGATTCCAGAAGCCTAGCATCAAATCTCTCATACTTAAATGGAGTATGTGATTTCATTTTTCCGGTTTGTCTTACTTGCTACAAATCCTGAACGCTCTTTCAGCTGATGGAGGGAAAAGAATGAGAGGCAGAGCTGACTGGGGACTTCTAGAATAATGAAGATTATGTCCTTGTTTTCAGTGACGTCCACATTGGGACCCTCATGGCATTTTTTGGATCGGGCTATACACTAAAGGCATCTGAAGACTGACTTATTAAATGCCTACCATATGCCCACTACTAGGGAAATTTATAAAGACAAGGAAGTGTCTTCAAATGTACAAGCCAGCATCAATGAAGTCTAAAATAATTTCAGATTATCAGTAGAGCGAGTATAGAGCAAATCCTGCACTCATTGGGACCAAAGAGAGTTAAAAGCAGGGTAACGTTGTGGTGCTGATGGTTGTCAAGGAAAATTCGTTGTCCAGAGTTTTTCAGGATAATTCCCCTCTTTCAGAAAGCACTGCCTGACCTACTTTGTGACCGGAAATGGCTCCTGAGGCGTCACCTGCTCCTCAGAGGACATCTGAAATGCTCATAAATTCTTAGGATGAACACAGATGCCAAAATACAGACTTACTCAAATAAAAGGTTTGCTTTACTTGCTCTATCCTCAACTAATTTTATTTGCTGCTTATCTTTTATATCAGCCCAAAGCCATAAAAGCTCCCTGAAATTCCACTGTATTCCGTTTTTCCTTTATCCAGCAGATATTTATGAGTGGACATGATGTACCAGGTCTTCAAGCCACGTTGTAACTTTTTAAAGTCAAGTTGATGATAGCGTGTAGTTCATGATCCAGAAATATTTTAGCTAATGCCTAGTGGTCTCTCTGAAAATCAGAGCCATCTTCTAAACTCATTTTATTCTATGAGTGCCTTCAGAAGGAATCACGGCGCCTTCTTGCAATCACTACCATTGGACACAGTACGGGAGATCTGGTTTTGAACATTTACTGGGTGGATTAACATGATGGGGAACATACTGAACAGATTCCTAAGAGGCCTAAACGGTGAAACTAGAGAAGTGATTTCTTTTTAAGAAGAGGTGGAAGGAGCTATGTTTCGTGAAACTGGGGGAGCAGAGATCATTAGTATATTAAACTAATTTTAGAGTTAAGAGTGGTACATGTTTAAAGGAAGTTTTTAAAAGATATTTATAGACATCTATGACTGAAAAATGTAAGGGAGAACACTGAGTTAAACAGTAATGTACTTCACAGTCCAGTTGGCAAGACAAGCCAGTGAGCAGGCAATAGAGCAGAGTTTGAAAAATCAGAGAAGAATAGAGTACCCTGACACACTTAGGGGAATTATGTAAGCCAGTTTGGGAGTGGGGTTCACTTGAATTTTGCCTTTGTTATGACTCTGGGGATCCAGTACTGTCCAGGCATTCATCCAGACTAGGCTTTGGAGAAGCAATCAAAGTATTCTATTCTTAGGGGTTAAGACCTCTAGGTCAACCATTTTCTAATCCAAGACCCACAATGTCAGTGCCTGTGTAATTCTGAAATTCTGTCCTCTTGAAATTTTATATGGTCTAAGGCGTTAGGGGTCATTCTGGCTATACTATTAAAGCAAAGGGGACTATTTTCCGGAATAGATCCAAATGAAGAGTAGTCTTTTCTTTCTTTAATTTGGGAGAGAGTCTGGCCATACCAAAAGGTGCTCAGGACTTATTCCAGTCTCCATGCTCAGGGAATGCTATTGGTGTTGCTGGGGCCTTGGGAGGACTCACGCAGTACAGGACATATGAAGAGCAGCAGTCAGCTGCATTCAAGGCAGGTGCCTCACCCTCTGTACTATCCCTCCACTGTATGCAGAGAATAGACCTTTAGGGGGCTGGAGCGATAGCCCAGCGGGTAGGGCATTTGCCTTGCACGCCGCAGGCCCATGCCGGCCTGGGTTCGATCCCAGGCATCCCATATGGTCCCCGAGCACCGCCAGGAGTGATTCCTGAGTGCAGAGCCAGGAGCAACCCCTGAGCATTGCCGGGTGTGACCCAAAAAGCAAAAAAAAAAAAGAAAAAGAAAAGAGAATAGACCTTTAGTTGTCTATTTGTGCCAGTTAATTGTGAACTTCCTTGCCCCTGAGCTTGCCTTATGCATCCCAGTGTTCTTTTTCTTACTTCTTATTTCTGTCTCACTGCCTGTCTCCTCTCGCTTTCTCTGCATAAAATTCCAACAACTCCTAAATTTATTTTCATTTTATAGATAATAAAGTGAATCTGGCAGATTAGTAAACTCATTTAGTTCCTACTTAATCCGTAAGTAGTAGAGTCAAACATCCATCTTATTGGAGAGACACAGCTCTTTCCACCACAGCATAATGCTACATAATCTAATTGAAAACCCTTTAGAGTTTCTGAGCCAATTCCAAGTTTTACTAGAAATTACTGGGCCTCAGACATACATTTCTTTGTTTGTGTGGCCCAGGGTTCTTTATGCTTGACACTGCACAGTATGTTCATCAAAAGAGTTGTTACATCAAAAGAGTAGCTTTCTGAATATATGCAAAGCTACCAAATGTGGGTCTCTTGAGCAGGGCTTCTGTCTTTAGCAGGGCTTTCTGAACGGGCTGTTTCTTTGACGGCTGATGGTGTGGATGGACCCCTTCCTTTCCTCCTCTTTGCCATCTTTTAATTTTTTAAAAAATTATTGAATCACCATGAGATACATAGTTACAAAGTTGTTTGTGATATGATGGGGGTTCAGTCACACATGTTCCAGTATATATTCCTTCACCAGTATAAATTTCCCACCACCAATGTCTTTGATTCTCGTTTTGTCACACACCCATAGCCTGGCTCTATGGCAGGTTCTCTCTCTCTCTCTCTCTCTCTCTCTCTCTCTCTCTCTTTCTCGCTCTCTTTCTCTCTCCTATCTTTCTCTCCTTTCGCATATTATTCAATCTTTGTGTGTGTGTGCATGTGTGTGTGTGTGTGTGTGTGTGTGTGTGTGTACTGGGAGAAGCAATGGAAAGCTCTGAGCTGAGCTGAGCAACAGTCATCTAGATAGCAGACTGTAGATTTGAAAAATAGTACAGTGGGCCAGGCACTTGCCTTGCATACAGTCGACCCAGATTCAATTTTCAAACACCACATATGGTTCCCCAAGCACTGTATTACAGAACCAGAAAGTGGCTGATCACCATTGGCTGTGGCCTCACACCAGGAATAAAAAAAGCCCAGTTAACACGCTTTTCATTTTTGGCAATTTGTTTCAATTTTGAGTCCAAGTTTTTTCACCTGTAAAATAATCAAAAACTTTCAAACCAATATCTCCTGATGGAGCTCCTATAGAATGGGAGGTGGAGGATGATGTATGTGTGTGCCTATGCATGGTTATTTGTGATTGTGTGTATGTGTGTGTGTAATGGGGCCACTGTCAGTGTTCAGGATTTGTAGTTCTAGGGGAGGAATCCTGACTTGTTGCTACGTGGCTGATACTTAGGAGAGGACCCCAACTTCCACATGGCACCGGCTGGATGGTTCCCCCTTTATCATATACTCTTACATGCACTTTTCCTTCTGGATTTCAATGGAAAAGTATAACTTTAATTGCATAAATGTTGTAAATGGATTTGACTTTAGCATCTAATCTTTTCATATCATATGGAATTTCATTTGGAGGGTAAAAGAAGTTACTGATATTTTAACCCTGAGCCCAAAAACTCTTCACTCATAAAAAGATAGTGTATGTATCTTCATTGGATTGATTCAGTTACAACTACATTTTTATACTGTTAACTTTATAGCATCAAATCTTATTTGTTAGCTTGATTTTCTGGTTTGGAGAGGAGAAACTGTTGACTATACAATGGTTTATGATGTTACTTCTGCCTAATGCAGTTTTCCCAATCTTTAGGTTCCAGAATCTACAAAATGGTATAACTATCACGTTTGTAATTGCTTATAAAATGGTAGATATTATTTCACCTCATGATCTTAATCCAGACACTTCAAATTGATTCTTTTAAGTAAAGCACCACATGACCTTAAATTTGTACAGGTTGATGAGAAATTTATCCATTCTTCATCTCCAAGGAGGGCAAAAACTTAAATTTGCCTTCCGTATAGGGATAGCGTGTTTTGAGCTATGAGTTTGAAGGGATTTGATGTATGGAGAAAGACACATTGTATTTTCATTCACTCTAAGGAGCTTTCCAGTGAGACTGAATCTGGGCTTGGATTATGTCTGAGCATTGGGGCCAGCTGAACTGCCTGCAATAAAGCCCATCTCCCACCAAGGACAAGCACAGATTATTCACTGTAGAACCCAGGGAAGCCTTTTGCTTCTGGTAATTTTCTCTCAGTCCCTGGGAAACTCAGCAAAACTTCTGCCTACACAGATATGCCTTGGACTCTGCCTCTGGCAGTCCATCAGAGGACAAGACTTCTAAGGGCCCTGTTGTAAGAATTTCTGTTGCAGATCACAGAGACTTATGCACTGGAAACTGATACCAGAAGCACCCCAGCTGGTCTTAACTCCCATGATAGAACAGAAGACCAGAGGTGACTTTTTACATAACTGCGTCCCCATCCATTCTATTTTAAATTCCACCTGGATGCTACCAGTGTGGAACAGAACACAGGCTTGTGCCCACTGGCTCCCTGTGGGGGTGGAGAATGATATTCTGGATGTCCTGCTGACTTTGGTGGCATGAAAAGCCCACAAGAATGACAGACTTGGAGCAGCCAGAGGAACCACTGAGGCCAACACTAGGAGAAAAAAACAGGAGCTGAACAAGGATGCCATCTTACTTTTTTTTGAATTTCACAGTACCTAAAGTAAAAAAAAAATCCTATTTTTGTATACTTGTCTTAAAAATTATTGTTAAAGAAACCTTATAAAGTATTAATAGAAATAATTTATCTCTAGGGATATTGTACAGATTACACAATCTTCTTGGAATGGAGGGAGTAAAAGTAAAACACAATCTTGACAAACAAGAGTGATCACTGCTGCCCACAGGCACAGGTAAGCAAAACCCATAAAACTGAAATATATGAGCATGTGGACCCTCCATTCCTCTCTAACAGTTAGTTCTGAATTTTGTAAAAGAAAACTGAGTGAATCATTATCAATTTTAATGTTACTGGGAAAATGACTTAAATATAACATTTATATATATTTTAAAGTACTAGTCAAGTATCACTAGGATACTACTCCACATGGAAATAGCGTAATTTATCCTTTTCTGTTTGTTTTTTTTGTTAAAATAGAAATACTTGGGATTTAAGGATAAAAATTTTGAGGAAAAGTCCTGTAGAAAGAAATTATGATGTGAATCTGATTTTACTGCTGGACAGCACGCACTTGTTTGTTATAACACAATAAGTATCTTTTCATCAACAAAATACCAGTCATCAAAAAATCATCAAAGACCAACAGTACTTTTTCAGTCTAGATTGTTGTCCCTGTGTTCAACCACTGTCTACCATTCCTCATGTCAAGTATCACAATGGGGTGAATCACTGTTAAACTGGACTTTAACCTCTTTTCACTTTGCTGGCTGATAGCTTTAATGAGGTCTTTTCCTTAAACTCCCCATAAGTTTGAAATTCTTTGGTTTGACTTTGAAAATCCTTCATTCAAGATTTGTCCATAACCGTCATTGCTGATTAAATTCATTCTATTTCTTTGGTCTCATTTGGCCTAGCAATTCAGTCTTTTCGTTCCCCTTTCCACAAATGGGCCTTACATATTTCTAGTTCTTAAGAAACACTGCATCTATGCCTAAGATATCTTTTTCTTCCCTTGCCATTTACCCAAACCAATTATCTGTTCCTTAGATTATACTATTTCAGTAAGCTTTCCAGAGTTAAGCAAATTAATATCTCTCTCAATTTCTCTCTCTCTCATTTCTCTCTCTCAATCTCTCTCTCCCCTTTTCCCAATTCCTATATAATCTCCAGTACCTATCTCTAAATTTATTACTGAATTAATCTTACTTCTTCATTTAAAGGACCTTAAGTGTCAGTTCCCAGTTAGCTTATAAACATCTTCAAATCAAAAATATGAACAATTCTTCTGCAGCTCCCTATTGCCTACAAGAAGTCTTTTTGCAGAGTCAACTTTCAGTAATGAGTCATGTGGTTTTTGTTTTAGCAGAGGACTCTCCCCTAACAGCAGAATCAATGAAGCATTAAGTTGAGAGCTGTCAGCAGAGAGATAATCTACTAATTTTCCACTTTCCAATTGGAAATATGCCATGACTTCTACCTAGTACATCACATTAGTATGTGCCGCACTGATTTGCACAAATTCCAGAGGGACCACCAGATGGCTCTGTCTAGAGAATTCACGGCTTTGCTTTCTACTCGTGTTAAAATCAGTAAATAAACGGATACTCTTAAATCTTTCTGGCAGATCTGTAACTGTGCCATGTTCTCCTTCCAGGTAAGTTTGTAGAGAAAGGCGAATAACTTGAAACTTTTACTAGTGTTTTCTCCAGAGAATGCTTTTATTTGAGTAAGCAAGACTCTCAAGAGTCTGGGAGATTTATGAGGGTTCAGAGACATAAACACAAAGTGCATACTAGGTGTGAGGTGTGTTCCAATTGCCGTCCCTCACCTTCTGTTAATGATTATAAGAAGGGAGGCATCAATACAAAAACAGTCCACTCAAAGCCTCTCAAATTTGCAATCTGATGAAGTCTGCTGGTGCCAGACCAACTTTTGGGGTTGTCACATGGCTTAGTGAAGCAGCTTCCAAAATGGGCTGAAAACCACAATATTGATATACAGGGCCACAGGCCAGAAGAGAGTCTGAGTACAGCCGACTGGGTAAAAGATTCCAGTTGCTACTTTAGCACCAGCGTATTGTCTGGAATCCCCAGGGCACACTCATGAAACCAGCAGCAGACAAATACAGTGGAGCCACTTTTTAATACTGTTTTGGGGAGAGAACTAATATTTGCCTTATAGGTTAACTGAGTTATGGCAGGTTTTGGCTGGAAAGAGTTTTCCTTCAGGAACTGATTTGGCCCTCCGTGTATCTTAATCTCAAGTAATTATTGGCAGTCTAGGGTGGGGTTCAGTGCTGGAATCTTACCCTTCATTCTATACCCCCTTCCCTGCCTCAGGGGTTCTGATGAATAAAGCATGCACAGAGAGAACTGAACCAGTTTGGGCAAAGTATCAGCTTTATTATGCGTAAGCCTTTCTAGAAGATTTAGATTATGCAAAGTGGAGTCTCCTATTCCTCCCCCTGAATTAAAGACAATAAGGCTGATGAAGCAAGGCTGATCAATTATAGCAATGTAGATCTCGGGCAAGATGTTGAGAGAAAAAACAAATGAGGCAAAATGAAGAAGAGAGAAAAACTTACTGTAGTTGAATATTAACCAGGTCTACAAAGAAAAAATGGCAATGTACTTTTGAAGTACCCATTGGGAACTTCAAAATTCCCAATGGGAATTAAATGGGAACCAATTAATTGGCCACTATATTTCACTGAACAAGAATAAACAATGAAGCACAGAATTCCTCAAAACACAAAAGAGTTTAGAATTTTTGAAGAAATTCATTACTTCTTCAGTAGAAAAAAATGATATTCAAACTAGCCACCTATGTAATAAGGTACTGGGTGGAATTGATGAGACAGATCAGGAATCATCACAGAAGCACGAGGCAGGAAAACTGTGATCTAAATGCTTTAGACCATACTATGAGATCAGCTATGTAGTGATAATTCTTC
Source organism: Cryptotis parvus (assembly GCA_021461705.1). Taxonomy (NCBI): domain Eukaryota; kingdom Metazoa; phylum Chordata; class Mammalia; order Eulipotyphla; family Soricidae; genus Cryptotis; species Cryptotis parvus. Next base: position 6,180 of record JAJIBD010011557.1, on the reverse strand, counting down.
TAGGGAGCATCTAGTAGATGACATATTAATGCTAACTAAAGCAATAAGTGCTTCTACCCATGGAAGCTGAGGTGTCTTCTTAATAATACTCAATTGAGCCCTGAGGAGCAGAGAAATTATTTCACAGAAGTTGTGTCTGTCTCTGCTTTGAAAATCTTAGAATATATAATTTGACTTATTTTTCTGCTTGTGGCTTCTTTGGGTAATGTCAAAATGAACTTGATTACTTGTCATTTCAGACAAGTGGTTAGGAAGATATTGGGTGACCTATGTAATCAATATGAAGTTACAAAGGTAGCAGAGGAAACAAATATCGGCTCAAAGAAAAGGCTGGAACAAAATCATGCAAGCAAATAGTAAAGAGTAATAGGCATATATAACTATGCTTATAACAGGTAACTGATTTCCAGCTTAAAATAAGGTAATATGAAACAGACAGGGATGGATATTGTATAATAAACAGGGCTTAATATAATAGGAAAGTCTCATAGTTACATATATATATATATATATTATAATAATAAATGTATGTATGTATAAAGCAAATAAAGAGCACAAAAGTACATTTAGCAATTACTAGTAGAAGTAAAGACAGTAATATGATAATAGGATGTTTTAATAGCCTACTTACAACAAAGGGAACAATTTTTTTTTTAAATTTACTTTTCCTCCACACTTTATTTAAACACTGTGCTTAACAAAGTTGTTCGTGATGATTTGTTACAGGCATTCAGTATTCCAACACCAATCCCACCACCACTATCACCTTCCCTCCACCAATGACTCCAATTTTCCCAGCTCAAGCTTGCTTGCATATCAGGCGAACAATATATTTTGTATAAAGTCACAATTTTCTAAACAGAAAATAAATAAAGAAATTACTGTATCACTGTCACTGACTTCCCTTCATCATCAACTTGCTCAAGTGGGCACCAGTAACATCTCCATATGTCTTGTCTCATGCTAGTAGAGCCCAAGGGCATTTACTTGCTCCAGGAACATAAAAGAGTCTCAAATAAAGAAATAATAACCTTTAATGATAAGCTGAAACAGATGGAAATGGTAGGCATTCATAGAATATTTCATTCTCAAATCATTAGTTTATATGTTTTTTTCAAGTGTACATAGAACATTTTGAAGGATAGACCATATGCTGGGATATAAAACAAACATCAGTAAACTTACAAAAGATTGAAAAATCTTTCCTTCTCAATCACAATACTATAAAATTGAAACTAATTATAGAAAGAAACTCAGGAAAACCTTAAATCTGTGGAAACTAAGCAATATGCTTCTCAACAATAAGTCAAATTAAAACAGGAAGTGAAAAAGTACATGAAGATTATTGAAAATGAACATTTAAGTCACCAAAACCTATGGCATGCTCCAGAAGAATTACTAATAAAAGACACTGATGTATACAGTTACAATCATTTTGGAAAACACTATGGACCTCCCTAAAGAATTAAAGATATAGCTACTACATGATCCAGAAATCTCACTTCTGAATATCTACCACGAAAAATAATAATGATAAACCAATAAAATTAATTAGTGAATTATATTTTGCAAAAAATCCACCAAAATTCTTATACCATAGGATGTTGGGGATGCCAGTTGGGAAACTGTTAGTTGAGGCCAGGATTCTGAAACTGGCCTGAAACTATAAATAGAGACCCCAGGAGAGCACTTGACGCACTTCTGGATGGAGAGAGAGCAGCAGCCCTGGTGTCTGGTCCGTGGAGGCCAGCACCTGGGCCATGGGGCTCCTGGTACCTGGACTGGACAGCCAGCACCAGGGAAAAAGAAATTGTATAGTATTCTATTGAGTGCAGCCTCATGACCGCCCACCTACAAGATGGTCAGACTTCTTCATCAAGACACTGAATGAACGGTTTGAGGCTCTTCATATTCCTGAAGCAACCAGATGCCATTGGGCTACACTGGCACGTGATAGGGTCAAATGGAAATGTTACTGGTACTAGCTCAAGCAAATCAATGAATAACAGGATGTCAAGTGATCCATTGTGTAGATGTACCAAGTTTCTTTATTTATACAGTCTTCTGTTCTTGGGCACTCAGGTTGTTTCTAAATTCTGGCTACTGTGAATAGTGCTGCGATGAATATAGAGGTACAGATGATGTATCTGTTATGTGTGTTTGGGGGAGTTTATTATTCCATACAAATTTCATGAGTGTTTTGTCAATTTATTATGATGTGATGGGTATCTTTATAGGCACAGCATTAAATCTGGATAAAGCTTTCCCAAATAGCTTCTACGAGGCACCTATCACCCTGATAGCCCAATCAAACAGAGACATTACAAAAAGGAAAACTATATACCAATCTCCATGTTGAACACACATGCTAAGATCTTCAACAAAATACTAGAAAATAGGATACAAAGACTCATCAAAAAGATTATACACCATGACCAAGTAGGATTCATCCTGGGAGTGCAAAGGTAGTTCAACATTTGTAAGTCAATCAACATAAGATATCAATAAGAGAAAAAATAAAAACCATATGATAGTATCAATAGATGCAGAGAAAGCCTTTGGCAAGATCCAACAACTGTTCAGGATAAAAAACCTCTCCATAAAACAAGAGAATTAAAGGAACTTTCCTCAATATGGTCAAAGCCATCTACCACAATCCCACAGTGAGCATCATTCTTAATAGGAAAAACTGAAAGCCTTCCCCTAAGGTCAAGGACAAAACAAGGCTGCCCACCCTCACCACTTCTATTTAATATAGTACTGGAAGTACTTTCCATAGCAATCAGGGAAGGAAAGGACAATAGGGGCATTCAGAAAGGTAAGAAGTCAAGCTATCACTAGTTGCAGATGACATGACATGATATTGCACCTAGAGAACCCTAAACTCTCTACCAAAGGCTCCTAGACACAATAGATTCCTATAGTAGAGTGTCAGGATACAAAATCAACACCCCAAAGTCAATGGATTTCCTATATGCAAATAATGAAAGAGAAGAAATGGACATTAAAAAAGATCTCATTAACAATTGTGCCACAGAAAATCAAATATCTACATATCCATTTAGCTAAGAATGTAAAGGATCTGTACAAAAGAAGACTACAAAACGTGACTTCAAATAAATGAGGACACAAGGAAGTGGAGACATATTCCCTACTCATGGATTGGGAGAATTAACATTGTCAAAATGTGTGATACTTCTTTAGTGGTTCTTTATCATGGACAGTTCTGGAAACCTATACACATGTGAACATACTCCAGCTAGGTTCATATGTTGTATATCATGGTAATGATTTTTAAGAAACATTCTTTTCCTTTGCTTCTTCCAAGTTGCTTTATTCCATGTACCTTTTTTCTATTATTTTAGAAGTTAGCTTAATATGTCTAGTAATAATGGATGAGTAGGGAGAGTACTTGAAAGTCAGCTAGAGTTTCTTGATTAGGACATGTCAGCTCTGACTTTATTTTAGTGTGATCTTTGTAGTTACTTTTTTGTGAATCCTCAACATTAGTAGAATGATATGTCTGTTAGGCTGCTCTGGTTACCCAGAAAGTATTCCCCGTCTCTTTTGATGATGTTGGCTAATGTTCTCCTGTCTGGTAGAGAACATTTGTGTAGTCTTTGCCTTTACTGCTTACTGGTTAGGAATGTGTGCGTGCGTGTGTGTGTTTCTGTTTTATTTATTTGTTTTTTTTTAATTTAATTTATTTTTAACAATTACAAAAATGTTCATGTTTGGATTTTGGCCATACAATGTTCCAGTACCCATCCCTCCACCAGTGCCCATTTCCCACCACCAATGTCCCTGATTCCCTCTCCCCTCCCCTAGCTGGCTTCCGTAGCAGGTTCTCCATCTCTTTTCTCTCTTTCTCTTTCTTTTTCTCTCTTTCTCTCTTCCTTCTCTTATATATTGTGGATCGTAATACATATACATAGAGGTTATCATGTGTATCTTTTGCCTGTATTTAATGCTAAGTTCTATGTGGTAACAGACTTTCGACAATTATTGGCACACCGTTCCCTTTCTGTCTTACCCAACCCCTGCTCCCATATGTTTGCAGTAATTTCCACCTTTGACAAGGCCTCCTGATCCACATTTCCCCTGACCTTGGATATTGCTATCATAATATGTATATATATTTATGTCATGGAAATAAATGCAGTCATTCTATATCTGTCTCTCTCCTTCTGGCTAATTTCACTCAACATGGTCCTCTCCATATCCATCCATTTATAGGCAAATTCCATAATTTCATTTTTCCTAACAGCTGCATAGTATTCAATTGTGTAGATGTACCATCGTTTCTTTATCCAGTCATAAATTCTTGGGCACTCTGGTTGTCTGGTTGTTTCCAGATTCTGGCTATTGTGAATAATGATGCTGCTATGAATATAAAAGTAGGGATGGTGTTTCTGCTGTGTGTTTTTGCATTCCAAGGGTATATTCCCAGGAGTGGTATGGCTGGGTCAAATGGGTGTTTAATTTCTAGTCTTTGGAGGAATATCCATATAGTTTTCCAAAAAAGGCTGTACCAGTCAACATTCCCACCAACAATAGATGAGAGTCCCCTTTTCCCCCGCATCCACGCCAGCACTTGTTGTTCTTGTTCTTTTCGATATGTGCCAGTCTCTGTGGTATTAGATGATATCTCATTGTTGTTTTGATTTGCATTTCTCTTATGACTAAAGATAATAAACATTTTTCATATGTCTTTTGGCCGTTTGAACTTTTTTCTTGTCGAAGTTTCTGTTCATTTCTTCTCCCCATTTTTTGATGTGGTTGGCTGTTTTCTTCTTGTAAATTTCTACCAGTGCTTGATATATCCTGGATATTAACCTCTTATAAGATGGTTATTGGGTGAATATTCTTTCCCATTCTGTGGACTGTATTTGTGTTTTGGTCATTGTTTCTTTTGAGGTGCAGAAGCTTTTAGCTTCATGTAGTCCCATATGTTTATCTTTTCTTCTAGTTGCTTTGTTAGTGGTGTTTGTTCTTTGAAGATGTCTTCAGCTTCAATGTCATGGAGGGCTTTTCCTATATTTTCTTCGATGTACTTTATGGATTCAGGTCTGATATTGAGATCTTTAATCCATTTTGATCTAATTTTTTGTGCATGGTGTTAGACAGAGGTCAAAATTCTTTTTTTTTACGTGTAGATGCCCATTTTTCCCAACACCACTTGTTGAAGAGGCCTTCCTTGCTCCATTTCGTACTTTTTGCTCCTTTATCGAAGATTAGTTGTTCATGTATTTGAGGCTGGTTGTCAGGATACTCAACTCTATTCCATAGGTCCACAGGTATAATTTTTATGCCAATGCCATACAGTTTTAATTACCACTGCTTTGTAGTAGAATTTGAAGTTGGGGTGATGCCTTCCATCTTCTTTTCCCCAAGGATTGCTTTAGCTATCCGTGGGGGTTTATTATTCCATACAAATTTCAGAAGTGTGTCAATTTCTTTGAAGAATGTCATGGGTATCCTTATAGGGATGTCATTGACTCTGTATAAAGCTCTAGGGAGTATTACCATTTTGACAACATTGATTATCCCGATCCATGAGCAGGGAATGTGTTTCCACTTCCTTGTGTCCTCTTTTATTACTTGAAGTAATGTTTTGCAGTTCTCTTTATAGAGTTCCTTTTACGTTCTTCGTCCAAACTGATTCCTAGGTATTTAATTTTCTGTCGCACAACTTTGAATGGGATCATGTTTTTAATATCCCTTTCCTCTCTTTTGTTATTTGTATATAGGAAAGCCACTGACTTTTGGGTATTAATTTTGTACTCTTGCCACTCTACTATATAACATCTAATGTTTCTAGGAGTTTTTTGGTAGAGAGTTTAGGGTTATCTATTGTATAATATCATGTCATCTGCGAATAGTGATAGCTTGACTTCTTCCTTGCCTATCTGGATGCCCTTTTAATGTCCTTTTCTTCTCTGATTGCTATGGCAAGTACTTCCAGTACTATATTGAATAAAAGAGGTGAGAGGGGGCAACCTTATTTTGTCCCTGATCTTAGGGGAAGGTTTTCAATTTTTCCCCATTAAGAATGATACTTGCTGTGGGCTTCTGGTAGATGGCTTTGACTATCTTGAGGAAGGTTCCTTCAATTCCCATTTTTTGGAGGGTTTTAATCATGAACTGGTGCTGGATCTTGTCAAATGCTTCTCTGCGTCT
>JAJIBD010011556.1:0-37667 GCA_021461705.1 Cryptotis parvus | reverse complement strand
TGAGTGCAGAGCCAGGAGTAACCCCTGAGCATATTGGGTGTGACCGAAAAAAAAGAAAAAAAAGAGTTTAAAGGATTGATTTTTGTCTTTTATTGGACTGCCTAATAAAAAAAAGCAAAAGAAATAAAAAGGATTGATTTTTGTCTTTTATGGAGCTACCTAAAAAAAAAAAAAAAGCAAAAAAGAAATAGCAATAGTTGTTAAATCTCTCCATAATGCTTTATGTAAAAATATCTTTCACTTTATTTGCTTGGTATAACTATGTGTAATGCAGTAGTGTAATTATCACTATTACTATCTTCCCGTTAATCATCTATTTGCTAGAGCAGGCACCAGTAATATCTCCATATGTCCCGGTCTCATGCTAGTAGAACCCAAAGGCATCCGCCCAATCCGGGAACATAAAGAGCCTCAAACAATTATATTAGGTCACAGGAATGACCTAATATAAATGTTACTGGTATTTGGCATATCAAATACTACACAAGCAGCTTGCCAGGCTTGCTGTGCGGGTGGCATGCTGTTGTAGTCACATCTAAATAAAGCATTTATTGATGAACCACATGACCGCTGGCAGCCGCGCGAGCCAGGCTGTGATAGTCTGGTCTGCTGGGTGGAGTTGTGACGAGAGGGAAGTCCGGGATGTGGAAAATGGTGGGCCCCATGGAGTAGGGGAGGGTGGTCTGGCTTGTTGTGAGGCTCAGCTGGGGTGGCAGGTCAGGGCTAGAACCCGCCATGCCTCCCGGGCGCCTCATGAGCAGCTTGGCACAGGGAGAGCAAGTAGCAGCTCTGCCCCATGTCTGAGAGTCTCTGGTTCAGCATTCAAGTTATTAATGTAACTTTTACCAAGATATTTCATTTCTTCATAAACTTTTCTCAGTGCATATTGAACAAATTAGAATTAGATTAAATTTCTGGATATGAAAATTTCAAAATAACAAATCTATAAAACTGCTTATACTCTTTTACAGGTAACTACTAAAATGAAATATATATTTTATTTTATTATTAAATTTATTTATTTATTTATTTATTTATTTATTTATTGCTTTTTGGGTCACACCCGGCAATGCTCAGGGGTTTCTCCTGGCTCTGCACTCAGGAATTACTCCTGGCGGTGCTCGGGGGGCCATATGGGATGCTGGGGTTCGAACCCGGGCCAGCACTGGCCGGCCACGTGCAAGGCAAATGCCCTACCTTCTGGGCTATCACGCCGGCCCAGAAATATATATTTTAATTACTAGAATCTTTCTGGGAACCTTCCAGTAACAAAAACAAAATAACACTTCACAAAATGATACTTAATTGATGTTTTCAGAAACAGGATCAGAGCTTAATGGATAGTGTAGAATTTATAGTTGCTGTAGTTGACCAGTTTTGACTTAATAAACTCATGAAATTAGGAGCAGTGGCCAGAGAGCTAGTACAGTGGGTAGGACACTCGCCTTCCGCCAGCAGGCCCAGGCTCAATCCCAGGCATTTCATGCGGTTCCTCGGACCTCCAGGAATGATCCCTGAGCATCTTTTTACTTTTTTGCCCTAAAAAACAAGAGAAAGAAAGGGGGAAAAATGACATGCAAGTTATAGTTTTTTACAATTACAGTAAACTAAGCTGGATTTTCTTTTCTCTAGTTATGTTCATATCAGATAATGAAAGTTTTAATCCTTCATTGTGGGAGGAACAGAGGAAACAGCGAGCGCAAGTAGCATTTGAATGTGATGAAGACAAAGATGAAAGGGAGGCGCCTCCCAGGGTGAGCCTGTTCTTCAGTCTTTCAACGGGGTTGCTTGTGTCTGTCGCCTACTGTATACCTACACTCTGCTGTTTGGAGGGAGACAGAAGTATCAGTTCCGTTACTTGCTCTCAAGCCTAGTGAAGTTTTATTGGTCAAGAAAGAATTTGAGAATAATAAAAAATCTCATTAAAGACTTTCAAATTATATTAAATATGAGGAAAACGTTCTTGTTTTTATCCTTTTAGTCACTTACTTATATATACTATAGGGGGGAAGAAAACACTTTGTGGATAACTATATTTTCTTGATGGGACTGAGAACATGTATCACAGTGATTAGAAAGATCAAATACACCTTTCAAGTTATGGTTATAGTTATTTTTCTCTTACCGAAATAACTAAATAAGCAGGCTTACCATAGAAGAATTTAGTAAGATATGTATCAAGTAAGATTGAAATGTAAGATAAGGTGTATAAATGTGGAAACTTTGTATGTAATTAGAAAAGTGGCTAGCTTGAAAACTTAGTATCTGTTTAAAGCCCGATGATAATTTAGTAAGATTCAGGGTACATATCTATAAATGGTTATTTAGGTCTGCTTTTAAAAAAGCACTTCTAACACATTAAAGTCTCTAAACTGAAGGGTTTAGGTATTGTTCAACCCATTCTTTTTATCAAGTCTAAAATGTTTTCAGAGTCTTGTCATCTGTTTTAACCATTCATTCCTATGTGCCAGATTACAGTGGATTATAGATAAATCTTAAGACTGATGTTAGAAATACCCCTATTTAAGTTTAACTTATTTTATTTCTCTAGGAGGGGAATTTAAAGAGATATCCAACACCATACCCAGATGAGCTTAAGAATATGGTCAAAACTGTTCAAACCATTGTACATAGATTAAAAGATGAAGAAACTAATGATGATTCTGGCAAAGATTTAAAACCACCTGAAGATCAGCAAGTTGTAAATAATGATACGGGCATAAAGGTGGGAAAACTCAATACAAAAAGAATTACCAAAGCCTGTGTCGATTCCTTTTAAACATTTAAATAATTGAGTTTTGTCTACACTCAAAGTATACTACATTTATGGTCTGATTCTCAACTTCTGTATCATTACATTTTTAGAATGTCTACATGATCCGAAAAGTCTTTAAAAAATTATTGACTGAGCAGAAAATAAGATAAAGATGTTAGATAATTCACAATTTATGGAACCTTTTTCCCCTGATAATATTCTAATAGTAGATCTTGTAATTTTAAATGTAGTCCTATGAAAGACCACCTTTTCCTCAAACTGTGCTGAGTTTGAGCATCTGTGCTTCGGTCACACTCATTCATGCCATCTCTGCACCTTCAAAAACAAAACGTTGCCTCATCTAAATTATTAAATTAATGTGGCTGTGGACCTTTGGGGGCTGCCTGATTCCAAAAGAAGCAATTTAGTTTTTGAGTTGATTTTCATGTTTTAAATGTCCTTGACTTCCAGATAGGAATGATGTAAAATTGATTTTTAAAAAATTCATACACACTTTAATAGCAAATAGCTATAACTAAGACTATAATATAATCTAATTGGTATCACGATCACGATCTTCCCGTTAATCATCTATTTGCTAGAGCGGGCACCAGTAATATCTCCATATGTCCTGTCTCATGCCAGTAGAGTAAAGGGCATCGGCTTGCTACAGGAACATCTAATTGGTATATATAATATATATTTGGTGTATTTAGTATATATATATATTTGGTATATATGATACCAAATAGATATAAACTTAAGACCTATGAATTATCTTCTACTCAGACTTCAGAAAATACTACTATAGTAAGAAACAAGCCTGATGAAAGAGAAAAGTATCTGTTAGCAAACTCACTGCAGAAAAGCAATGGGCCTGAAGCTGAGATTGGGGCTGGCAAACTCCCAGGAACTACAGCTGTGAAAGCCTCCGAGAACACAAAGCATGCTGTTAATCATAACCATGTGTTTGAGGTATGTTCAGAATCATGGTATTGTGAACAATTGTAGCGGCTTAGGATAATACTTCATTTCTGATACTAAAGTTTGGAGAAATCTGATACGAAAGCAAAAAAAGTATGCTAATGCATTCATCATTTAGGTATTTCATTATATCTGCTGGTATCATTTATCCCTTAGATTATTTTTATTGGCTTTTGTTTGGGGGCACACCTGTTGGTACTCAGGGCTTGCTCCTGGTTTGTATTCAAGGGTTACTCCTGACAGACTTAATACTTTCTATGATAGCCTTTAAGGACATTTTTCCCCCTACCATTTCTTTTCACCATATACTAATAATAATCTAAACCAGAAGATGATCTGATTTATGAACAGTATATACAATGTCAAAATTATATTAGTACATGTTCACCACCAGACCTCTTGTTTTTTTTTGTTTGTTTGTTTGTTTTATGTTTTGTTTGCAGGGACCCTCTAGACAATACTGGGAGCCCAAAGACCACACTTCCAGCAGTGCCCAACCAGGGGCTCAGTGCCAGGACCTGCGGATGCATCGCTCAGGCTCTGCCGTGTGCACGGTGGCCCCGTGCCACAACTAGTGATGCTCAGAGGACCGTGTGGTCCCCGCACGGAAGCCTGCCTTGGCTTCATGCCTGCCCCTTCTTTGATCACCCCAGACCACTCTTCTGTTTTTTATTTTATTTTGGTACTCTTACAGAACTTATTGGTAGATCATCTGGGTCAGCTGCCAAATTTTGGAGAAAAGTTTATGGAAAATAAACTTTTGTTTCTAATTTGGGCAGGAATTTCCATTAGTTCATTGCAATGGAAGAATAGTCCTCTGAATCTTTGGAATCCTGTGATTCTTGAGGGGTCCTAAGTTTGAGGATTAGGATCAGACTGAAGCACCTTCCCTAAACTGACTGTTTTAATGGCAGATATTGTGTTTTATTTATGTTGCTACTGTGGCACAGTACCAGGAACATAGTAATAATTAATACATATTTATTAAGTCTTTGATATATCACTAATAATTGCCATAGTTCTGTTGCCGTATCTTGAAAAACTTAAGTCATATACTAATTTTAGCCACTGTTACATATGCAGTGCTCTTATATATGTTCTAAGTATTCTCTTTGCAGTTTGTATAATTTAATAGTTGTAATTCACTTTTTATAAATTTTTTTTCTTTAAATTAGGAGTCTGAAGAACTTTCTTCTGATGAAGAAATGAAAATGGCAGAAATGCGGCCACCATTAATTGAAACCTCCATTAACCAGCCAAAAGTGGTAGCACTTAGTAATAACAAAAAAGGTTAGACATTAAGAGAAAACACTGAGACTGAAAATGGGTAGAATGAAATTCATAATTTGGGGTGGGGACAAATTTCATTAAATATCTGTTATTAGCATGTGTATTAAAAACCAATTTTAAAACATGTTTTTTAGGGCCTGGAGAGATAGTACAGCAAAGGAAGGTACTTGCTTTGCATGCAGCCAAGCCAGGAGTGATCCTCCCGCACTCCACAGCCCCCAGAGTCCCCCAGGAGTGGTCCTGGGCGCAGTGCCAGGAGTAAACCCTGGGCACTGCCAAGTGCGGCTCCAGACTCTCCCCCGCCCACCCCACCCCCGCCACCCTCCCAAAATTCATGTTTTTAAAAGTTTGTTCTAAAGTTGTTTGGTTTGGGGTTTATTTTTTGTTTTCTGGGTTTTGTTTTTTTGTTTTTTTGTTTTGTTTTGTTTTGTTTGTTTTGTTTTGTTTTGTTTTGTTTGGGTCACACCAGACGATGCTCAGGAATTACTCCTGGCTCTCTACTCAGGGATTACTCCTGGCAGGGACCATAAGGGATGCCAGGGATTGGAGAATCCAGATTGGCCACGTGCAAGGCAGACACACTATGTGCTACACTCTCACTCTGGCCCAAGTTCTTTAAAGCTCTTGATAAAATTTTTTCTTGTCCGTCATGCAAGTATGCTTACAAGGGAGCGAACTTACAGCTAGACAAGCTTTGATAGTAAATCTATTTCTACCAGTTAATTTTCTGTGAGCTCACTTGATCACTTGAATCCCGTTACTCATCGATTTGCTTGAGCGGGCGCCAGTAACATTTCCATTGGACCCTATCACATGCCAGTGTAGCCCAATGGCATCTGGGTTGCTTGTTCGATATGCCAAAAAACCAGTAACAAAAATGTTTATTTCTGTGAGCTATTTGTGTGTGTGTGTGTGTGTGTGTGTGTGTGTGTGTGTGGGGGAAGATTTGGGTCATACGTGGTGGCGCCATACCACCAGATGTGGGTCATCTAGGTCTTATTTGTAGCTCTGCATTCAGGGATCACTCCTAGTGTTGCTCAGGGAACATTTGGGGTGCTAGAGATCAAACTCAGGTCAGCCATGTGCAAGGCAAGTGTCCTGCTCACTGTACTATCTTTCTGTCCCTGAGATGCTTGATTTTATCCTAGAGCAGCTTAATTTCATTAATGTATACATATCTAATTTGACATACAGTGAGGTTGATTTTGTTCAGTGTTTATACATCGTATCCTGGTCCACCAGTCATTGCTCTTTATCCTATAAGTTTATATTAATCCTCTGTTCATTTCTGCCATTTTATAGTACAGAATCTTAAATACTTGGAAATGAAAAGGAACTTGAAGAATAACTATTTCATCTTTATCCTTCCCTCACTTTTCCCCCACCAAATGTTTATCCAGCCTTTGCTTTTAGTGGCATTAACAGAATTTAGTAAGATGACTTTTTGTATAGCTTGGGCTTGATGATGGTGATGGTGATGGTGGTGATGGTCAGGGACGCCACCGGGGTCCCTGACAGTGCCGGGAAGCGAGTTCCCTTCTATCTCCAAAGCGGGCAGGGAATATTTAACTGGAATCCGATGCAGTTTTAAAATGCTTTACTTATCACAGGTTCAGGCATACAAATCAGCAATAGGAAAACCCCGTGCTTAGGATTACAGGCTAGAACCCCAGCCATGTGTAGGCCAAGATGGCGGCCACCACGTGTTAAGGCCCTGTAGAGAGGAGACAAAGACAAGACTCCCAAGAAGAGTGCAAGCCCCAAAAGAGAGCCCAAAAGAGAGAGAGAGGAAGCAGGCTGGTCTTAGACCCCTGCAACTGAGACCTCCCACTATTATGGGAAGCAGGAAGGGTCAAATGTCCTCAGGTAATTTCTCCCAGCACCTCACCTAGGCCCTATTATATGCTAATGTAATAGGCATATAATAGATCTTTGAGCCAAGATCTGCCTGGAATTGCCTTTATAGGGTAGAGAAGGGGGTTTCTGAGATAGCATGTCTCTGTACCAAAGACTAATACTAATGCCAGTTAAATATTTCTCCAAGCCTTCACAAGAGTCTCATCTACTTCACGGTAGTTTTGTATTTTAGTTGCCTTTGAGTTATCAGGGAGCCATGCTTGCTTGCTTGGAGGCAAACTGCATTTCTCTCTGGTCTAATTATTTAGGGATCCAACATGGCCGGGCAAATATGCTGGTAAGATCTAGCTAGTCCCACGACGATTGTGGTATCATGAGAGAATATTTATACCAGCCAGTACAGAATACATGGTCAGATAAACTGCCACATTTAGACTACCCCCTATCTACGAAGTGACTTGCATTAGGCAATCCAGGGCAGATGCAGAGGCTCTTAGAGGAGTCCTGCAACAGATGAAGATGACGATGATGATGATGACGATGATGACTTGTCCCTGTTGTTCATCAATTTGCTCTAGTGGGCACCAGTAACGTCTCCATTTGTTGGGAATGAGTTCCATTATTGTTACTGTTTTTGGCATATCGAATACACCATGGGTAGCTTGCCAGGCTCTGCCGTGGCTCTGGGTTCATCCGAGGGGGCCCAGTCTTTTTCTATGTCAGACCATCAACCATCCAGGACCCACGGGGCAGAGCCCTGGGTGTGGACAAGCCTGTCTCCTGTCTGCCACCTGCCAACGCAACTGGGCACCTGCAACACCTCGGGGGGCCAGTGGCTCAATGGATAACATGTCTGATAATTAATGATAGTGAGAGATAATTTTTTTGGTATATATTGGATATTCCGTATTATTACATTGCTTTTATCTCCAATGCATAACATATAATCCTATAATACTACATTACCCCCAAGATCTGACAGTGGAAAAAAAGGAATATATCCATGCAAGAAGTTAAGCACCATTAATTTAGATAATCACCTGTGACTGTATATACCATTGCTCTTGTTAGGCTAAAACTGAGTTGTTAAAAACTGTCTTTAGGGGCCAGAGAGAGTACAGCTGGCCAGTGCTTGCCTTGCATGTGACTGGTCCAGGCTCAGTCCATCGCACCTTGAACCCAGGTTAGATTCCCGGCATCCCATATGGTCCCCCTGAGCACCATCAGAAGTAATTCCTGAGTGCAGAGCCAGGAGTAACCCCTGAGCAATGCCAGGTGTGACCCAAAAAAGAAAAAAAAAAGTTCCAGTGTTTTTATTACTATTAAAAAAATAGTACTTTACAGAACAAAGTAAGGAGAAAAGAGATAAAGAACCTGCCATGAAGGGAGGATTGGGGAGGGGGAGGGAAGCGGGGACATTGGTGGTGGGAGGGGGCACAGGTGGCGGGATGGGTGCTGGAACACTGTATAACTGAAACTCGGCGTGAGCATCTTGTAATTGTATATCTGACAATGGTATAATAAAATATATTTTAAAAAAAGAACTTTCCTGGGGCCAGAGCAATAGTATAGCTGGTAGAGCATTTGCCTTGCACATAGCCAAACCCCATTAGTTCCCTGGCATCTCATATACTCCCCGAGCACCACCAGAAGTAATTCCTGAGTGCAGAGCCAGGAGTAACCCCTGAATTATTACTGGGTATGACTCCTAAGGGTCCCCCAAAAAAGAAGTACTTTCAAAATAATAAATGAATAATAATACCTGCATATATTAGAACTTACATATTCAGAACATACATATCAGAACATTCTAATATTCATATAATATTAGCGTATTACATATTCATGAACAGCGTATTCAGTACAACCGGTGGCTTCAGAAAACATTGTGTAGTTTGTTTTTTTTACCTTCTTAGTAGTTAAAACTTATTCAAATTCTTGAGTACCCTAACATAAATGATCATTTTTTTTGGGTTTGTATTTGGGCTATATCTGGCAGTACTCAGGCTACTCCTGGTGTGGTGGTTAGGGGGTGAGTCCCAGGGGTGCTGTGAAGGGACCATGCACTGCTGGAGATCAAACCTAGAACTTAAGCATACGATGCATGTGCTTTAGCTCTTTTAGCTTGCATCTCAGAATTTTTTTTAATGGCATCCATTTTTTTTGCCTTTTTTTTGGGGGTCACACCCGGCGATGCCCAGGTGTTATTCCTGGCTCTTTGCTCAGGAACTACTCCTGACAGTGCTTGGGGACCATATGGGATGCCGGGATCTAACCCGGTTCGGCCACGTGCAAGGCAAACACCCTACTCAGTGTGCTATCGCTCCAGCCCAAGCATCCATATTTTTAAAATACTTCCTTTGGGGCTGGAGCAGTAGTGCAGAGAATAGGACATTGCTTTAAACATGGCCAACCCTGGTTTGGACTCAAGCATCTCCTATGGTCTTGCATACCGCCAGGAGTGATCCCTGAATGCAGAGCCTCAGTAAGTCCTGAGCACTGCCAGATGTGGCCCAAAACCGGGGGGGGGGGGGGGGGAACCATTGTCCTATCTTTTTGCATACTGCTAGTAAATTATATATTGATTTGGGGGGACGGGCTCTCTCTTGGCAGTGCTCAAGTGTTACTCTGGCTCTACTCAGGAATTATATGTCTGGCTGTGAACAGGGACCATATGGGAGGCCAGAAATTGAGCCCAGGTTGACTGCATGCAGGACAAGCACTCTACCCGCTGATCTATCTCTCTGACTCCTGGTTGTATAATTTTTACCTTTGTATTGTGCCATTTGTCCCAATTGGGGAATATTTTATACAAATTATTGATGAATATTTAATAAATTACATTTTTGTTTCAGATGATTCAAAAGATACTGATTCTTTATCAGATGAAGTTACACACAATAGCAACCAAAATAATAGCAATTGTTCTTCTCCATCTCGGATGTCTGATTCAGTTTCTCTTAATACTGATAGTAGTCAAGATACCTCACTCTGCTCTCCAGTGAAACAAGCTCATATTGATATTAATTCAAAAATCAGGTTTGTAAACATCATAGCAAAATAATTTCTTGGTTTTGGGGGTTATTTTTGCGTGGGGTGGGACACACACACACCCCACTACTCAGTGCTTGCAAACATTTCCCCAGAGTTCACACTTTGTTGAGGAACACAAGTTAGTCTTGTGGTATTTCTGACAATTACCGCTGTTGTTCACATGCTTGCCAGAGGTCCTATTTCCTGGCTTTGCTCAGACATCTCTTTAGTTCTGGTGCTCGCCAGGGCTGGTGCCCCTTTCTGTGCTGATGGCCCACCGCAGGCAGCAGTACCCGAGATCCCAGATATCACTGTTGGGCTAAAGCCACAGAGTTGGCGAGTGTTGCACTAAGCACATGGTGGGACCCTGTGGATCTGAACTCCTAACACTTCCCTTGCAAGATAGGAGCTCTATCACTATCACTATCTTCCCGTTAATCATCTATTTGCTAGAGCGGGCACCAGTAATATCTCCATATGTCCCGTCTCATGCTAGTAGAACCCAAAGGCATCTGCTTGCTCCAGGAACATAAAGAGCCTCAAGCCATTATATTAGGTCATGGGAATGACCTAATATAAATGTTACTGGTATTTGGCATATCAAATACTACACGAGCAGCTTGCCAGGCTTGGCGTGCAGGTAATAGGAGCTCTAAGCCACTGAATATCCGTTAGACTTGAAAGAGGAGCATTTTTAGAGTTATAAATGCAAAGTTGTGGGGGCGCATAAGCCATTCAGTGGTTCACTAAAATGGTTATTTTTGCCTGTATCTGTAGCTTATAATTAAAAGCTTCTTTTGTGGAAGGAATGGAAAGGATTGGATCCATGACCTTGTACACGCCAAGTTTTTGTCCCATTATTAAATTTTACCCCAGCTTTAGAATTCTTTAAAAAAAAAATTTGGACTCCATGTGGCTGTGTGTGAGTCTTACGCCTGGCTCTGTGCCCAGGAATCACTCAGGGTGGGGCATAGGGTACTACATGAGGAGTCAGGAATCAAACCCAGACTGACTATATGCTAGGCAAGTGCCCTGCCCAATGTTCCAGCTCTTTGGGCCCTGCATTTTGTCTTGAACTTTTAACAGTTCATAATTTTGTGTACCTACCTATAAACTATACTAATGTTCACTGTTCCTGAGAAAATGGTATTAATATTGTTTCTTGATAAAGTTATCTTTGTTTTAGGCAAGAAGATGAAAATTTCAACAGTCTTTTACAAAATGGAGATATTTTAAACCAATCAACAGAAAAGTTTAAGCTTCATGATAAAAAGGATTTAAAGTTAACTGAATATGATTTGAATATTGAAGAACGATTAGTTCTTATTGACAAGGGTATTGATTCGACATCCACATCTAATGACTCTCACAAATTGGACCATATTAACATGAATCTTAATAAACTAGTAACTAATGATACTTTTCAACCAGAGATAATGGAAAAATCAAAGACTCAGGATGTGATGCTTAGAACAGGCTTTTTAAACATTCATGCTACAGGAGAAGCTGAGCGCTTGGAAAATGGAAATGAATACTCTCATTTGGAATGTGAAAATAAGATCAATGGGTGCCCAGAAACTTCTCAGCCTCCGAGGAGGACTGAGCCCCAGGACACTGATCCTTCTGTTGAAGTGGGTGTTTCCAAAAGCACTGAAGATCTCTCCCCTCAGAGAGGAGGGGCCAGCTCTGTCTGTCGTGGAAATCACATAGCATAACGAACATGGAGACTGGAGGGCTCAAAATCTATGACATCCTTGGTGATAACGGACCTCCGCCACCAGGTGCCACAGTTAAAGTAACGTCTAATATTGATGGGAAAAATATAGTCAGGAGCAGGTCCGCTACACTCTTGTATGATCAACCCTTGCAAGTATTTACTGGTTCTTCTTCATCTTCTGATTTAATGTCAGGTACAAAGGCAGTTTTCAAGTTTGATTCAAATCATAATCCTGAGGAACCAAATGTATTACGAGGCCCCACAGTAGGTGTCGCACAGTCTGTACCTCCAGTATATGGCCCTCCACAGTATAACATCCAGTACAGTAGCGGTGCAGCAGTCAAGGACAGTTTGTGGCACTCCAGACCGAATCCCCAAGGAGATGTCAGCTTTCCTTCTCAGCATCTTCCTCGATCAGAAAGCACAGAAAATCACAGTTATGCAAAGTTTTCTGCCAACATGAATTTCTCTAACCATAATAACGTTCGAGCTAATACTGGCTACCATTTACATCAGAGAATTGCCCCAGGAAGGCATGGGGAAATGTGGGCCGTTCACCAAATGATCGACTTGTTCCTGGAGCAACTCGGGCTCCAATTCAGCGACAGAGTAGTGTGTCCTCTACAGCCTCCGTGAATCTTTGTGAGCCAGGTTCCGCAAAGGCGGGCCCAGATTCCCTGAAGGGGAGTATTTGTCATACAGAGAGCTGCATGCAGTGGGGAAGACGGCTCCAGTCCTCTCAGGGTCCCAGAGACCTCTCTCCGCACGCATACAGCATCGATGGCCCACATGCTTCAAGGCCTCAGAGTGCTCGACCCTCTGTGAATGAAATACCAGAGAGAACTATGTCAGTCAGTGATTTCAATTATTCAAGGACTAGTCCTTCAAAAAAGACCAAATGCAAGGGTTGGTTCCGAGCATTCTTTATTAGATCCTCAAGGAAAAAGTAAAGTTCCTCATGATTGGCGAGAACAAGTACTACGCACACATTGAAGCCAAAAAGCTAGAAAAGGTAATCAAATGCAAGATTTTCTTTCTTACTGGATTGATTTGTTTTTCTTAAAAATACTTAGCATGTTTAAAGATATTCTGAGTTATTGAACACATAGCTACATTCTAGGAGGTATTTTTGGTGCTCTGAACAGAATTCTAAATTTAGATTTACCAGGACTTAAAATAGTTAAAATGGTAGTGTATGCTTAATTTTCCTTCATTATTTTCTAATGTGCGTACATTTATTGCATATTTGTGTTCATGTGTTTTTCTGTCTAGCATTTTCTGACCTTGCTCTCCTTTGTAATTATTGCATAATTATGTTTGAGACAGTAGCAGTTTATGATGTACATAATAACAAGAAATAGATTGCATATGTAAACATTTCATGGTGATGGGTTTATGTCTTTTTTGACTAACACTGTCATGCAAATGATCTTAGACATGGCATTGTGTTTTTTGACTCTTTGTTTTGTTTTTAGTTTTAGGCCACAGCCAGTGGGCCTCAGGGTTCACTCCTGGTGGGCCCAGGGGACCATATGAGACCATGTCGAATGCCAGGGATCAAACCTGGATCAGCTGCATGCAAGACAAACACCCTACCCACTGTACTATCACCCGGCCCCAACTCTTGACTTTTCTTAATTACATTTCTGGTCTATTTGAACTCAGGTGTCTGTTGCTCTAGAATAACTTCGGAAATAGATTTATTTTTATGTATAGATCCCATTACTTGGAGAGTTAGAGAGAGAGAGAGAGAGAGAGAGAGAGAGAGAGAGAGGAGAGAGAGAGAGAGAGAGAGAGAGAGAGAGAGAGAGAGAGAGAGAAAGAAAAAAAAAAAGGGTGTGTGTGTATCCGTGTCCTTGTAGGGCAGAAAAGGTACAAGAAGTAAGGTGCTTGCCTTGCAAACAGTCAACCCCCTTTGATCTCTGGCACTGCATTAGTTCCCAGCCACCTTCAGGAGCAAGCCCTGAGCACTGCCAGGTGTCGCCTCATCACTCTCAGCTCCAAAAAGTGTTGTTCTGCGGAGCTGATACCAGTGTCGCAATTTTTTTTGGCATGTGTGTCTAAGGCGTATTCTTTCTTTCAGATTCAGCTTATACATTTTGGTGAACATTATCCCCAGATTGCCTTTATCCAATATTAGACTAGTTGTTGGTGTTTTTTGGGTCACACCTGGAGATGCTCAGGGGTTACTCCTGTCTCTGCACTCAGGAATTACTTCCCGCAGTGTTTGTCCATATGGAAACCCTGGTTGGTTGCGTGCAAGGCAAACGCCCTACCGATTGTGCTGTCGATCCGGCTCCTATTCTTTTTTTTTTTTTTTTATTTTAAAAACAGTACCAGGAATTGATTAAACCAGAGCCTCAGACATGCATCAATTTAATTCCTTAAGTCAAATTTTTCAGAAGTAAATGCCTCCCCATATGATTGATACTTTCTGTCATTGAATTCTTTTAATTTTTCCATCTCAGCTCTAACTCAGGATTTATATACAGCTTCCTCTCTCCATTTTATTTCATCAGTAACTTTGTATATACCACTGAAGCTCTTTAAACTTAAGTGAATAGAGCCGGAGTGATAGCCCAGTGTATAGGATGCTTGCCTTGCACGCAGCCGACCCAGGTTCAATCCTCAGCATCCCTATGGTCCCCTGAGCACTGCCAGTAGTAATTTCTGAGTGCAGAGCCAGGAGTAACCCCTGAGCATTGCCAGGTGTGACCGAAAAACAAACAAACAAAAAACCTTAAGTGAATATTTTTTCGGGATTTAGGGAATAAATAAAAACTATCACTGGAATTGAGATCAAGGAATTAATGTAAGAGGCATTTCTACAACAGCCTTTGAGTTTACTTCTGATTGGAATATTCTGATAATGGAAACACCTTATAATTTGTTGTGGAGGAAGTATAATCAGTTAGTGAGGAAATTGCTTGTAATTTGTTATTGAGGAAGTAGCAGTCTAAGAATGGTGCTTTGAGTTCTGGGTGTTGACAGTGCTGTTAATTATTACTAAACACAGAGACGGAATCCCAGATTTGGAGAAGATACGGGTTTGGTTATCATTATACTTTGTTTAGTTGACATCTCAGCTGGCTGTTCTCCCCCTTCTTTTCCCATATGGCAGATAATAGTCACCACATTGTCCATTGTTATTTACTGCTTCTTACAATAGAAATTTAATGATATAGTTGATAGTATTTTCCCAGTTGTACCCACTGATAATTTAGTGGTGAAAATTAGTTTGGTCAAACTAAAAGAGATCTTGGAGGAAACACACCATACAAACACGTATCTCTGGCTGACAGGATAATTCCCATTTCCTGGCATGCGTCACACTTTGAGGTTAGAGAGAGGTACTCCTTCATGAGGCCCTTGCCAGGAAACTCACCTTCCAGCTCTCGCCAGCTGCGAAGTGTGCTCCAGCTTATTCATTAGGGAGCATTTCCAAGTGAGCCGCACGGCCATTGTAGCTCTGCTTTAGTCCTACTAGAACGTTTATTTCTTCATAGCTCTCAGATATATTTTCTGTTCCTTCTGACCTTAAAAATGTATTCATATGTGGGGACCGAGTTATAGTTTAGTGGGTAGGACATTTGCCTTCCTTGCACCTCACCCAAGTTAAATCCCTGGCATCCCATAAGGTCTCCTGAGTACAGAGCCAGGAGTAAAGTTGAAATACCACCAAAAGTTGCCCAAAAACAACAGCAAAATTATTTTTCAAGTATTCACGTATGAGATCACATGATTTTATGTCAAAGTTTTATTTCCAGATTAGTTTTGCAAGTTGTGGTAAAAAAAAAAAAATGTACTTTGTTTTACAACATTTGGAGACACATTAATAACCTGGCATTGCTGTTTTGCTCACTAATCAGATAAGTATCTTAAGACTCTTCCAGTCTCAGATTTTTCATCTGAAAAATAGAAACAAAATAAACTACTTTAGGATTTCTTTAAAAATTACATGAGATGAAGGAATGTATGTAGCACAGTATTAAACTGCACACTTTGGGGCTGGAGCCATAGCACAGAGGGTAGGGCATTTGCCCTGCATGCAGCCGACCCAGGTTCGATCCCCACATCCCATATGGTCCCCCGAGCACCGCCAGGAGTAATTCCTGAGCGCAGAGCCAGGAGTAATTCCTGAGCGCAGAGCCAGGAGTAACCCCTGAGCATTGCCAGTGTGACCCAAAAAGCAAAAAAATAAAAAATAAACTGCACACTCTATATGCATAGAACTTCAGTTCAAGCCTCAGTACTACAAGTATTTGGAGGGGCTGGAGTGATAGTGTCTGCTTTGCATGCAGCCTCCTGGTTCAGTACCCATTACTACATATGGTCCTTCGAGCCTCATCCAGAGCGATCTTTAAGTGCAGAGTCAGGAGGAAGTCTCAATATCACCAAGTGTTGGGTTCTACCATCCTGTAATCCCCCACCAGAAAAAATTTTTTTTGTTAAAAATAAATTAGGAATAAATAAATAAATTAGTTTTTATGTAAAGCGTTTGAAACAGTGCCTGCATATAACTGTCATAAGAATTTTTATTATTGTCATCTTCCTTATTGCAGTATTAAAATATTTAAGATACCAATTGATTCAAATAGTAGTTTTATTTAGATTAGTTGTTACATACTACAGTGGATAAGATGCTTGGCCTTGCATGTGGCTGACCCAGACTTGATCCCCAGGATCCTATATGGTCCCCCAGCCCTGCCAGGAGTATGCCTGAATGCAGAGTCAGGATAAACTCTTGAGAATTGGTGGGTGTGACCCAAAAAACAAACCAAAATAGGAATATTTATCGTGACACTGAAATAAGAACTAGCATCTATAAGCAAAATTTTAATAACATACTGAAATGCTTTTTAGAAAAATTAAGGTATTATTTGTTATATGCCCTATATAATTTTCTCATTTATATTTTATTTACAGTACCAATATTACTGTTTTATACTTGCAGTCAGATTTCTCTTTTAAACACGCTGATATAGGAACTGAGAGTGTGGGTCAGGGGCACAGTACCTGTCTTGCATGCATGGGAAATGGGGTCAGTGCCTTGCACTAAATAAATTAAAAATAAGTATTTAGTTCATCAGAGGTAATGATACTGAATGTTTCTGTTATATGCCCAGTGGAGAAAATTCCTATAGAAACATTCAGCTAGGCTGTAATCATTACAGTGATTACACTGGGTACTTTTAAATGCATTTTCAGTGTTTGCTTTTTCTATTTGAAAAATCTCTTATGTTAAATACGGAAATAATCAGAGAAGATGGGGCTATCCACAGATCTTGACTTGTTGAAATAATCTCAAAATTTTGATAAATAAGATTAAGGTAAGGGGCTGGAGCAATAGCCCAGCGTGTAGGGTGTTTTGATCCCCAGCATCCCATATGGTCCCCTGAGCACCGCCAGGAGTAATTCCTGAGTGCAGAGCCAGGAGAAACCCCTGAGCATTGCCAGGCGGGACCCAAAAAAAAAAAAAAAAAGCTCAAGGTAAAAGATACATCAACAAGGACAAAAGAAAGCATGGGACAAGGGAACTTCAACTCATTAGAATTGGGTTTATATTGACAAAACTAACAATAGACTTTGAGTCCATTTATGGTTAGATAAATAAATAATAGAGGCTCCAGGGATGACTCAGCCATAGAGCACAGACCTCGTGTGTGGTACCCTGGGTTTGATCCCTAGTACCACACCAATACAACAAAAGTAATAATAGTAACAGTTCAGTGTGTTGAGTGCCAGAAACTATCTCTATACGAACATGATCTGTTTTTCATAGCAGTTGCATAATATTTTTTGTTTTTATCCCACTTTATGTTCAGGAAATGGAATGAGAAATTAGTAAAGTAACTTGTTCAGGATGATGCACTTGTCACAGGGAGAAGAGGATGCAAACAGTTGTTGCTTAGCGTACAGTTCACAGTGAGGAACCACTGTTGTTTCCTGAGCGGAACTGATAGGAAAAGAGAGGAGTTTCAGAGTCTCTCTGGCCATGTGTTAGGATGAATTAGTTAGAGGTACTTTAGAATATTTCAGAGCTGGGGATTTAGCTCAGTAGGCTTAGCTCGTATGGGCCAGAGATAGCACAGTAGGCTTAGCTCATGCTGTATGGGCCAGCGAGAGCACAGTAGGCTTAGCTCATGCTGTATGGGCCAGCGAGAGCACACAGTAGGCTTAGCGCATGCTGTATGGGCCAGCGAGAGCACAGTAGGCTTAGCACATGCTATATGGGACTGCAGGAGAGCACAGTAGGCTTAGCACATGCTGTATGGGCCAGCGAGAGCACAGTAGGCTTAGCACATGCTGTATGGGACTGCAGGAGAGCACAGTAGGCTTAGCGCATGCTGTATGGGCCAGAGAGAGCACGTAGGCTTAGCGTGTGCTGTATGGGCCAGAGAGAGCACGTAGGCTTAGTGTGTGCTGTATGGGCCAGCGAGAGCACAGTAGGCTTAGTGCATGCTGTATGGGCCAGAGAGAGCACGTAGGCTTAGTGTGTGCTGTATGTGCCAGCAAGAGCACAGTAGGCTTAGCGCATGCTGTATGGGCCAGCGAGAGCACATAGGCTTAGCACATACTGTATGGGCCAGCAAGAGCACGTAGGCTTAGTGTGTGCTGTATGGGCCAGCAAGAGCACAGTAGGCTTAGTGCATGCTGTATGGGCCAGTGAGAGAGCACGTAGGCTTAGCGCATGCTGTATGGGCCAGTGAGAGAGCACTGTAGGCTTAGCGCATGCTGTATGGGCCAGAGAGAGCACGTAGGCTTAGCGCAAGCTGCATGGGCCAGCGAGAGCACAGTAGGCTTAGCACATGCTGTATGGGCCAGCGAGAGCACAGTAGGCTTAGTGCATGCTGTATGGTCCAGCGAGAGCACAGTAGGCTTAGCACATGCTGTATGGGCCAGCAAGAGAGCACAGTAGGCTTAGCACATGCTGTATGGGCCAGCGAGAGCACATAGGCTTATCACATTCTTTGCTTGCAGGAGCCCCAGCATCGCTGCTGAGCAACACATTCCCTAGCACTGCTATGCATGATGCCCCCCAAAAAAAAAGAACTAAGCCAAAATTGCCTTATGTGTGTTTAAGGATTATAGAATTTTTTCCAGGTTCTGTATATCATTAAAGACCAGAACACTCAACAACATGCTAAAACTCTGTATAGACTATGAGTGTGACCTCTGATCTATACTGCCAAATCCTTATTCTGTGTGAAACAGTTTGGAAGGTGCTGATTTGGACTACTAAAAGTTTCATTTTTCCTTAGTTGTTACTTTTAGAATCACAGTATAAGGACCTTAAGTGTTTTGGGACATGATAAAAGCATGTGCAGAGAAGAATAGCAGTTAACAACTCTGGATAGAAACAGGAAGAACGAGTCTCAGGCGGCCAAAGCCATAGTACAGCCGGAGGGCGAGGCACGAAACAAACCCATGTTCCATCCCCGGCATCCCATATGGTCCCCTGAGTACCACCAGGAGTAACCCTTGAGCATCGCCAGGTGTGACCCAAAAACCAAAACAAGAGACTCAAGCTGTGTGTGTAGTGAGGTATTTTTTAAGCCAATCAGAGATTAGGTATTAGTCATTCATGTAATTGCAGTCTGGAAGGATTCCATTAATGGTTCTTAGGGGCTGGAGTGATAGCAGAGCAGGTAGGGTGTTTGCCTTGCACGCAGTCAACCTGGGTTCGATCCCCAGCATCCTATATGATCCCACAAGTACCACCAGAAGTAATTCCTGAGCTAAGAGCCAGGAGTAACCCCTGAGCGTTGCCGGGTGTGATCCCAAAATGCAAAAAAAAAAAATAAGCAGCAGGGCCTGGGTCATAGTAGAATGAATAGGCCGATTCCCAGCACCTTGTGATTTTGCCCTGCACCTCCAATCTGGCCCCACTGTCCTGGCACCAGAGAGCCGGCAAAATCTCATTTTCAAGCTCTTGCATTGAACCATTGGTAAGGTTGACCTAGAATCGCAGGTGGGGCTTCCAGGTCTCTTGAGAACCACTTGGCAACCCCTGCTCACGTCCCCACCCCCAAGATAAAAAGGGGAGGGGGGAGGAATAAGCACAAAAGGGCCCCTACTAACTCCTGTAGTATAATCCTTAATATCTCTATTTGGAAGAAAATTTACCTTTGTATTTTCTGGTTTGGGAAGGATTCCCAAATACCTGTGTATTTTCTGGTTTGGGGTGTTTGTTGATAATTGTAGAGCAATGGGATACTTACAGATTTTATGTACTTATTATTTTGAAAATAGTATATCCCATATATCCCATATATAGAATATTATTGAAAATAATATTCTAAAACTGGGGCTGGAGAGATAGTACAGCGGTAGGGCTGTGTTGCATGCGGCTGGCCTGGGTTTGATCCCCAGCTTCCCATACTCCGAGCACCACCAGGAGTAATTCCTTAGTGTAGAGCCAGAAGTAACCTCGGAGCACCAACAGGTGTGCCCTATAAAACAGAGTTCTAAACTTATGTTAATGTTAAGTATTCCCTAACGTAAAAGATTTTTCTATATGTGAAAGATAATTTTAAGGAAATTGTAATAACCAAGAGTCAGGTATTTTTTTTGCAAATATAGTTCGTGCTATATTGTGTGTTTAACTTTATTTAATATGAAGCAAACTGTAGAAATTAATTTTGACTTAGAAGTTATTCATCCGTAAAATTTATCTTCATAACGAAATGAGTTTGTATTCCATGTAAAGCTAGACCTATTAATATGATGCTGCCTATCTTTTGACAGATTTCTTCCAAAATGCATTTTAGTAGAATGAAGGAAACAACCTGAGAGACCTTAAGATTGTACTTGGTAGGAAAGCAGAAAAAAAATAAAATAAAATAAAAGTGGGCCGGAGCGACAGCCTAGTGGGTAGGGCGTTTGCCTTGTACGCGGCCAGCCTGTGCCGGCCCGGATCGATCCCCGGTATCCCATATGGTCCCCTGAGCACTGCCAGGAGTAATTCCTGAGTGCAGAGCCAGGAGTAACCCCTGAGCACCGCCGGGTGTGACCCAAAAAAGCAAAAAATAAATAAATAAATAAATAAATAAATAAATAAATAAATAAAAGATTGTACTTGGTAGGGCCAGAGCGATAATCCAGTGGGTAGGGCGTTTGCCTTGCACGCGGCTGGCCCATGCTGGCCTGGGTTCGATCCCGGCATCCCATATGGTCCCCCGAGCACTGCCAGAAGTAATTCCTGAGTGCAGAGCCAGGAGAAACCCCTGAGCATTGCCGGGTGTGACCCAAAAAAAAAGAAAAGATTGTACTTGGTGTTTGCACATCTAACTAGTTTGATTTACAAGTAATATATGTGTATGTCATCTTATAAATACATGGCAGTGCCATTCTCTCTCACTGGCACTGAAAATTCAGTGTTGCATGATATTTCTGAGTGATATTGAGCTTGTAAATATTTCTGTGTACATAACCTGTCTTGTGGATTTTGCATGCTACACTAATCTCTGTTAACTCTGTCCCCTCTTTATTCAGAGCATGCTGTCAAGGTCCTTTAATTCCAATCTTACCGCTGTCAGCAGCTTTCACTGTGGCAGCTCTAGGGATCTGCATGGCAGCCAAGGTAGTCTTGCCTTGAGTGTTGCAGACGGAAGAGGTTCTGGTGGGCACATGTTCCGAGTGAGTACCCAGGTGCACCAGTACCTTAGTACGTAGAAGAGGGGGAAGCCTGTATTTTAATGTTGTGATAGCATATATTTTTACTGTAGATTAGATGCCTTAATGTTGTTGTTTGGTTCTAACCTTGTCAAAGCTAACTTAATCTTTATCTCTTAATTAGATTCCTTTTGGTCATAAACTAAATACTTGGGGGTTTTTTGGGTATTTTTTTTTTGTTTTGTTTTTAATCTAGAAAAGATTAGTAGTGATAGTACAGTGGGTAGGGCATTTGCCTTGCATGTGGCTGACCTGAGTTTGATCTCTGGCATCCCCTATGGTCCCTCAACATTGCCAGGAATAATTCCTGAGTGCAAAGCCAAGAGTAACCTCTAAGGCGTTGCCAGGTGTGATCCAAAAAAGCCAAAAAAGAAAAAGAATTGAGAGATTTTTACTTATTTATTTTGCCTTTTTGGTCAACCCAGCAATGCTCAGGGGTTACTCCTGGCTCTGCGTTCAGGAATTACTCCTGGAGGTGCTCGGGGACCATATGGGATGCCAGGGATCTAACCTGGGTCCACCACATGCAAGGCAAATGCTCCTTCCCACTGGACTAGTGCTCCAGTCCCAAGATTTTTAAATATTACTGTTCTTTGCAATATTTTAGTATTAAAATTAACCTGCTATGCTCTGAGAGGTTGGAGCAATAGCATAGCACATAAGGCTTTTTGCCTTATATGTGGCCCACCTGTCTTTGATCCCCAGCACCCTATGTGGTCCCCTGAGCACCGCAGGTGTCGTTTCTCCCTCTCTTCCCCCACCCCCAAAAGAAGAACTTTACCTGCTCTGAACTGGGGAAATAACTTATAGGACTGGACTACATATTCTGCCTGCAGGAGACCTGGGTTCGATCCCCAGTACATCATGATTCCTTATTACTTCCAGGAGTTTAGCACCTCAGCATTGCCAGTATGACCAATAGCCATTAATTAAGATTGAATTTGCTACCCTACCTCAGGATGTTATGATCAGGCAGCAGAGCGATAGCACAGCGGGTAGGGCATTTGCCTTGCACGCAGTTTTTATTATTATTATTATTTTTTTTTTTTTTGCTTTTTTTGGGTCACACCCGGCAATGCTCAGAGGTTTCTCCTGGCTCTGCACTCAGGAATCACTCCTGGCGGTGCTCGGGGGACCATATGGGATGCGGGGATCGAACCCGGGCCGGCATGGAGCCAGCCGTGCAAGGCAAACGCCCTACCCGCTGGGCTATCGCTCCGGCCCGCCTTGCATGCAGTTTTGACCCAGGTTCAGTCCCCGGCATCCCATATGGTCCTCGAGCAGCGCCAAGAGTAATTCCTGAGTGAAAAGCCAGGAGTAACCCCTGAGCATCTCCGGGTGTTACCAAAAAGCAAAAAAAAAAAAAAAATGTTATGGTTAGATGTAATTCACAAAGAATTTGTGGGAAAGAATCTCTTTAGTAACTGAGAATTATTAGATAAAAAAGCAGTACCTGGAGCTCAATGACTTAATCACCGATTTAATTAAATGTGAGATTAGTGAGAGGGCCAGGGGTTTGTCTGGATGTCTGCCTCGTATGTGTGCGGTCCTGTCCCTGGTGCTGCCAAGGAAGAAGAAATTGTCATAAATGTCAGAGCCTTCATTGCCCAGATTTCAGCGTGATTCATAGTGGAGGTGTGTTTTTTTATTTTTTGTTTTGTTTGTTTTTTTTAGTGAAAGTTGAGGGTCAGATAAAAATAGGTGAGAAAAAACAGAATAACTCTCACATGACTTTTTTTAAGCTTTTTTTCTCCATAACTAACTTGAGGTGTGGTACCACTAATTAGCTATCTCTCTACCCAAAAGACCCATCCAGCCTGAAAAGATCCTTCTTCCTTTATAACCTTATTTGTCCCCTTACCAGAGCCTTAGTTTCATGTTAAATTTGCTGACTTTCGAGTCAGCTTTTTCCTGAGTTCTCTGTCCCCTAGCCTTGTGTTTATACATTGCTGACACTGTATTTCTCTATTCTTGGGTAGGAACAATTTCCTGCATTCACTTTGTTCTGACCAGCCTTACCTTTTGCTTTGTCTTCTCCTGGTGTATCACTTGTCTTCCCATTGTTCATCGATTTGATGGAGCAGGCACCATCCTGGGTGTATGCAAGGTCAATTAGCTTCATTTTGTAGTGAACAAAGAGGGAGAGGCAAGTGATTGACTCTGGTGCTCATTGTAGTTAAACCCACAAAGTAAAGATCAGGACTTGGACTAGCTTAGTGACAGTCTTTATACTCATCTGGAATAATTGCTCTTCCCATGCTCTTGTACCATTGTTTCTCCCGCTTATTATTCTTTAGTTCACACCCTTCACTTGTGTTTCAGGTTTTTTGTAAAGACTAGGTAAACAGCACTTGACGTTTAAACTTATTTACACTTCTAAACATTCTGGGAGCAAATTTTGAAAATGGAGGAAATTTTTATTACAGAAATACACAGAACTAGACAAAAGCACATGAAAATACTGAGCCATAGTTTGAATAACTAACTGCACATGCTACATCGGTTGCAGATATGGATTCTAAGGTTAGATTATGGACCCCCTTAGCTTTTCAAGTATCATTCTAATGTACTAGACTGCATGTATTTTAATATGATGGGGGACTTTGCAGTCTCTCTATTGCCAGTCATATCTGTTTGGAAAGCAGTATTGGTGCTGTTTATCACTGGGTCTTTCATTTTCTGAGGTTTGGAAGTCAGTTAAAGGATCGAGTATTTTCCAGTGTTACAGACTCAGAAAATAGACATGTAGCACTGTTGATTCTCAGTGTCTTTCATAATGATACATATGTACATTATGAAATGAACCCTGCCATAAACTTAGTTAACGTCCCTCATAGAAGTACTCACATTGATGACAGTTAATGCAGCATTTTATTTGGTTTTTCTTTCTTTCCATTATCTAGAAATATTTTTTCCTAACCATTTTCCAAGTGTCATCATTTTGGTTTTGCATCTTAAAGATCATTATTTGCTTAATTTTATTTCCTCCTCATTTGAAGCATCCCCAGACATCCTGTCCAGGAGACCCTTGTCAAGATGATGTATTCATTTCAGCACAGCAGAACTACTCAGCCGCTACACTTAGTCACAAAGATGTGTCTCCAGACAGCGTGATGAAAGTAGGTGCTCAGGGTGTGAAATAGTGTCTGTGAGCTTACTATCTTTCACAGCTGTTGAATTTAAAATAGTCTGTGTACTCTAACACTGAAAAACTTTTTTGTTGATTTCTGCTCTTGGTTAGTAAGGACGTTATTTTTAATTATTGAGAAATTTGAAATAGAATTATTTCATTCTTATATGCTGTTCCTCGGTTTTTCCCAGAATTTTTTTTTCCCACACTAAACAGTTATTTTGTTAAATATTTATAGAGATCACATACTGATTTTATCATTTGGCTCAAAATCCTGGGGGGCGTTCCTGGTGACTAACCTATATGGAGAGTTTAAAGATAAATCTGTCATAGTTATTTGAGACTGCTTTATTACTTATTAAAGCCATTTAAAAATATAATTGACTTTTTGGGTCACACCCAGCACTGCTCAAGGGTTACTTCTGGCTCTGTGCTCAGAGCCAGGAATTATACCTGGCTCTACTCAGGGACCTTACGGGTATGCCAAAGATCGAACCCAGGTCTGCTGCATGCAAGGCAAATGCCCTCCCTG
Source organism: Cryptotis parvus (assembly GCA_021461705.1). Classification (NCBI taxonomy): domain Eukaryota; kingdom Metazoa; phylum Chordata; class Mammalia; order Eulipotyphla; family Soricidae; genus Cryptotis; species Cryptotis parvus. Next base: position 12,694 of record JAJIBD010011556.1, on the reverse strand, counting down.
CTGTACTATCTCTCTGGCCCACTTTATAATGTAGAATAGATGGCTGTATTCTTAGTATGAAAGTAGCCATCATTATATCACCAATTCAAATAGGTAATTTTTTTTTTCTTTTTGGGTCACACCTGGCGATGCTCAGGGGTTACTCCTGGCTCTTCACTCAGGAATTACTCCCTGGCAGTGCTTGGGGGACCATATGGGATGCCAGGGATCAAACCCAGGTCAGCCGAATGCAAGGCACATGCCCTACCTGCTCTGCTGTCACTCTGGCCCCTCAAATATGTATTTTTTTTCTTCACTATTCTTTCTCAGAAATTTCTTGTTTAAACTAATAAAGAAATTATTTTTCTTGTTTTGTATAAGCTGTTCCATAGCCCAGATAAAATAAGTTATGATCATGTAGTATTATGTTACATAAAATTTGCATTTTTCTTGAGAGTCAGAATTCAGCCATATATGTTCAGATAGACCTCTTTATTTTATCTTTGCTTCCTATTTTAATTGAACTAAACTATTAACTAGTTTCCTTTTTCCTTTTATTTTTAATTCATTTCATGGCTTAGATTTGTTCTATGCTTTTTCATGAGCCATCTGCTAGTTATAGCTGAATATATTCCTTGAACACTTTCACTATTGGTGTGGAATTCCAGGTCCATGTAGGTGTTAGAAGGTCCTAATGGATCAGAAGTTGGGGACTAGAGAGATAAGCAGTGGTTCAGAGACCTAGGTTCCATCACTTGTATCTTCTTGTGCCTTTTAGTAGGACACTTACAGTCTTTTCCATACTTCAGAAGTAACTAAATTCCTAGAATAACAATAGAAAAGCCTTTTTCAAGTAAGAATCTAAGCCAAATTCCAAACATCAGATGAACCTATAGATCTAAAACTGTTACCACAACTTTCACTAGAGTTTAATACTTGTTCTTACATAGGCAGTTACTTACAATACAAATGTGTAACCTATTATGTTTTAGAAAGATTCTTCACACTTAGCAAAATAAGATATTAGACGTATTTCCACGAAGATCATTTTAAAAGGTGGAGAGAGAGAGCTCAAAACAATGAGCTCTTACTATTTATGTAGGAGACTGGGGTTTGATGCCCAACATCGCATAGTACCCTGAGTACGTGTGTGGGTGTGTGTGATTTTTTTTTTAAGTATAAAATTCAGATTTTAAAAAAATTTTTGAAAAAATGAATAAAATTCAGATTTGTTGTCTGAAAAATGAGAACATGAAAACAAAGGAACCCAGGGCCAGAGAGATAGCACAGCTATCATGGTGCTTGCCTTGCACACAAGCCAGTTCAGCTCTGATTCCCCAAGTGGTCCCCAGAGCCCACCAGTAGTGATCCCTGAGCCCAGAGCCAGAGATGATCCATGAGCATCACCAGGTATGACCTCAAATAAGTTAAAAAAAAAAGAGTAATTCTAACAGCAAAGTAATAGTGTTTTTTTAACATAGTCTGCAAAATGTAAATTAGAATGCCATGGTTTCATGTTGTTAATATTTTGTGGATTAAGTCATATGGGTGAAGTTCTAGCACAAAATTGTTTCGTTTTGACAGAAGCACCAGCTAGTGTATCTTCCAGATGTCTATGAGAGACTTAATTTGAAAAAGATTTCCCAGTGGGCTTTTCATTAGTGTGAAATTAGGGGGAAATGAGTGTGAGTGGCATGTGTATGGTGTCAAGTATCAAAGGCTAGTGCTTTTGTAATGCAGCAGGAAGAAAACTCAGATATTTGCGATAAGGTATTTTCAGTCATTTAAAGACTTCATGTTTTTCTTAGATGCCCTTGAGCAATGGACAGATGGGCCAACCTCTCAGGCCTCAGGCAAATTACAGTCAAGTACATCACCCCCTTCCTCAGGCATCTGTGGCAAGGCATCCTTCTAGAGAACAACTCATTGATTACTTGATGCTGAAAGTGGCCCACCAGCCTCCATATACACAGCCCCATTGTTCTAGACAAGGCCATGAACTGGCAAGGCATGAGGTAAGAGTAATCAGTATTTGAAATATGGGCCTAAGCCCATAAAATTTAATAAATTTTAGTTTATTAATAATAAATACTTAACAATAGTATTAATAGTTTCATGATGTCTATAGCTGTTAAAATTCTGAAGTTAAATTTTGGTCTATGAACTAATGTTTTCTTGATTAATCAGCATAAATATCAATATTGATGTTTGGGTATAATTATTTTCTTTTAGTGGTCATTTTTCCAAAACTGTCTGATGATACTCTAATAACCAGACCTTCTTCAAGGAAAAAATATGAGTGATATATTATAGTTTACTATTTTGATACTTGGATTTTGATGTTTACTATGTGACTTGTCACTTGTCTTCCCATTATTCATTGATTTGCTTGAGTGGGTGCCAGTAGTGTCTCCATTTTTTGGGAATGAGGTCCATTACTGTTGTTACTGTTATTATTACTGTTTTTGGCATATTGAATACACCACGGGTAGCTTGCCAGAATCTGCCGTGGCTCTGGGTTCATCCCAGGGAGCCCAGTCTTTTTCTGTGCCAGACCATCAACCATCCAGGGCCCACCAGGCAGAGCCCGGGATGTGAACAAGCCTGTCTCCTGTCTGCCACCTGCCAATGCAGCCGGGCACCACAGCCATACCTGCAACACCTCAAGTGTTGCAGAAGATAGTCTCCAAAATACTCTGAGAATTAAATCATCCAGTGAACTTCAAAAGTCACTGGTCGGGCCAGAGCAATAGTACATGGTAGGGTGTTTGCCTTGCATACAGTCCACCTGGGTTCAATTCCCCAGCATCTCATATGGTTCCCCGAGCACTGCCAGGAGTGATTCCTGAGTGCAGAGCCAGGAGTAACAATTGTGCCTCACTGGGTGTGGCCCCCAAAAAAAAAAAAAAAAGGTCACTGGTCATGTTCAGGATGGTAGCACACAGGGCTGGAACATGGGCTTTCTATGCTGGCATCCTGAGTCTGATCTCTGGCAATGCATGACCTAAGCATCACCAAGCAGGGAATTCTAAGCACTGATAAGGAGTAGCTCTCAAGCATCATCAGGTGTGACAAAAAAAAGTCACCAATCATGCTTTCATTATATTTGTTAGTTTATTGATAAAATAATATTAGAAATTGGAGCCAGAGCGATAGTCCAGCGGGTAGGACATTTGCCTTGGCGTGACTGACTTGGGTTTGATCCCCAGCATCCCATATGGTCCCTCAAGCACCACCAGGAGTAATTCCTGAGTGCAGAGCCAGGAGTAACCCCTGAGCACTTCTGGGTGTGACCCAAAAAGCTAATAATAATAAAATGAATAATAATAATAATAATAGTAATAGATATTTTGGTAGAGAGCAGATAATTTATTGAACTTTGGTTGGGTGAGTCTGAGGAAAAGAAATATTATATTTTTTAAGATGTTTAGTTCTTGCTTTGTTGTTGTTATTACACGTTGACTGTAAAATTTAGCAGTTCATCATCCCTACACCTTAAGCTGATTCAGGAGATGAATTAACTTCCCAAGGGTCTTTGAGTATTTTAGGAAAATACCTAACAGGGACTACCAACTTGAATTTTATCCCAGCACTCCAGATGGTTCCCCTTGGCACACTGGGTGTGATCCCAGGGTGCAGAACCAGAAGTAAGCCCTGAGCAGAACCTGTTACACCACAGATAAAGAAAACACCTAACACAGTATGAACGTAAATGTACCAGAATGAAAGCTGATAATAAATTTCATATTTGAGGTGTATACTCTGTTGTCATGAAATTCTTTGATGCCTAAAAATTGTAGTAAGGTAGGGACCAGGGAGATCAGTACAGCAGGCAAGGCACTTGACTTCCAAGTGACTGAACCAGATTCCACCCTGGCACACAGTATGGAACCCCATGCACTGCCAGGAATGATCTCTGATCATAAGAGCCAGGAGTAAGCCCTGAGCACCATCAGATGTGTCAAAAAGATTTATACATATAGAATAAGGTCAACATTTAATTGACCATAAAATCAACTATATATTAAGTGAGCTTTGCTTTATAACTATGCTCTTAACTAGTTTATTAATAAAAATTTCCTTTAAACTCACTGTTTTACTAATACAATATTCCATTAGCTTAACAATTAAAAATTACAATTATAATTTCATTTCATCTACTAAAATATTTATACAAATCTTTCTTACATGTGTCTATTTGCTTGAACTTAATTCAACCAACATTTAAAGTGTAGATGTTAAATGTGTTTAACTTTCCTGAAATAGTAATAGTTCTGTTTTTTTATGTTAATTTTAGATTTGTGTAAGGGTTGAAAAGGATCCAGAACTTGGATTTAGCATATCAGGAGGTGTTGGGGGTAGAGGAAACCCATTCCGACCTGATGACGATGTGAGTTTTGCTTATATAGCCTTGAAATAATCATAAGTGTTTATCAAGCACCATGATAGGTTAAAATGACAGCTTCTTAATATTTCTCTTTTATTCATCTTTTTGTTTTGGAATAAGATTCAAAAGTGAAGTAAACAAACCAACTTTTAAATGTTGTATTGTAAAGTGATTTTTAATTTTGTTGTTCTCTGTATATGTATACAAATAACTTTATTCCTGTAACCAAAAGCACTTTTACTAAAGGTGTATTTTTAAGAGACAAAAATAACACTGGATTGTCACTGTACTCTTAATAGACATTGAAGACTTGTATCATGATTCAAATATTTACAAACTATGAGATTGCACTTCAGTATTTTGTTATTTATACATACTGTTTTCTGTTGAATAATTTTTTGTTATTGATGTTAAAGGGTATATTTGTAACAAGGGTACAGCCTGAAGGACCAGCAGCAAAATTGCTACAACCGGGTGATAAAATTATTCAGGTAATATATAATCTATATATTCCTTTTATAGTGTCTGCCTCATCAAAAATTGTTAAATGCTATATTTAAAGCAAGCATTTTATGAAATTTATCTTCACATGTCTATGAGTGAAGGACTGGAGCTCATATGTTTCCGGAGAGGCCCAGTATGAGCTCCAGCCACTCATGATGCCCCACACTGCCAACGGTAGTCCCTGTGCGAGCTGGATGTGGCCAGAAACCAAAAGGAGGAGATAAAACGGTCTTCTTTGTGGTTTATGATCATTAGAGAATTTAAATTAGGGGTCTGAGTACAGTGGGTAGCATGCCTGCCTTGTGTTCAGCCAACCCAGTTTTAATCCGCGCCACCCTGAGCCCACCAGGTGTGATCCCTAAGTACACAACCGGGAGTAAGGCTGGGAGATAGGACAGGGAGGAGCTGGGAGATAGGATAGGGAGGAGCAGCCACTCCTCCTGAGGTTGTAATGGTGGGGAGAGCAAGTAGGAGGCGGAGGTGGTGCTGGCAGGGTAAGTGTCCTTAGGAAACCGTATACAAGAGCATAGAGCTTTAAAAAGTGCCCCTCGTGGAGGCAAAGGGGGGGAAGGGAGGGAAATTGGTGAAGAGAAGAGGGCCTTGGTAAAGAGGGTGGTTGTGAAACAATAAATGCCTGAGACCCCTCTTGAATAACTAATTTCATGATGACTAATGTAAAAAATAAATGGAGTAATCCCTGAGCACTGCTAAGTGTACCCCTCCTTCCAGAAAAAAAGAACTTAAATCATTTTAGGCAACCTGAACTTAGTGGAATATAATAAAAGCCTCAATAAATGGTTAGACTAAATTATAAATTTGTATTTTTTTTTTTTTTTTTTTTTTTGGTCACACCTGGCGATGCTCAGGGGTTACTTCTGGCTCTGTACTCAGGTTACTCCTGGCAGTGCTCAGGGGATCATATGGGATGCCAGGGATTGAACCCGGGTTGGCTGCATGCAAGGCAAACACCCTCCCCCTGTGCTATCTCTCTGCCCAAAGGACTCTCTAGGCTAAGGGATGATGAGACCTGGCCTCTGTTGTTTTTAAAACGTGGTGGTCTCACTTGCACACAGCACCATGTCCCTAATATTTAAGAATCATCTGAGCTATGGGCAAGGCATAGGTGCCTGGATGCCCCCTCTTGAGGTTGTATTTTCATAGATAAGGGAGTAAAACTGTTACGTTTTTAGAGTTTTAAATGAAAGTATGTCAGGTGAAGCATGTATCAAAATTTTAAGTACAGACATATAAATGAGTTACTATGAAACATGTTTTTTGAAAAGCATTGTTCTTTTGTAGGCAAATGGCTACAGTTTTATCAATATTGAACATGGACAAGCAGTATCCTTGCTAAAAACTTTCCAGAACACAGTTGAACTCATCATTGTGCGAGAGGTTTCTTCATAAGCACTATGGATTACAGAAGGGGGAAGACAGCAAGACTCATTGGAAGATACTTGCAGGGGAAATAATATTTGACTATTTTTATATATAAAGAACTCAAATTATGTACAAATGTGTACATTAATGAAATAATGGAACTTGTGGTTGGAGGGAAAGAACCACTGTATAGTATATAAGGGGAGACTGTTGGATTCATACCGCATAACATAGCAATCAAGGATACAAATGCAAACGTGGTTTTGTAGAGAGCGTAGGTTTATTTTTGGATTTCATACACATGACTGCAAGGCTCTAGTTAGCCTTCATTGTGGACCAGAGACAGATGGCAGAGCTGTGTGTCTCGATAGCTTGTATGTCCTTATTTTTATTCAACCAGTATCAATGTTTTTCTGCTGAACCTTTTTTTTTTTTAATGTGGGCAAGAGATTTGAAGTGTTGGCTTTTGCTATGTGCATATTGAATTGAAGCGTGAGCAGGTGAAGGTGGTGCTGGTGGATTCACTTTCCAAGGCCAGATTAAAACAGTTAATTCCTATAAAAATCTGGAAGCAAAGAATGAATGAAAAGTTGTTCATGTGTTTTTAATAGGATAATGCAATAAATGTGTAATGTCTTTGTAAAGAAATTTTAAAAAGACAGTAATTGCATTTTTATGAGCTCTATGGGATCTGCTGTCAAAGTCACTGGCAGTACATTTGCTACTGGTGGTTTCAAGTTTTTATTTTTTAGTAACAAAATTTTTTAACTCTACTGTAGATAATGCTTGCCCATGCACTTTTGTGCTATGAAAATCCTCTGATCTTTTGCAAATGGCAGTACTTAAAATCTGTTTTATGATTAGTACTCCATTTTAAACATAATTTATAAATTTTATTTTAAGCAGCAAATGAAACTAACGTGGCCAATTTTAATTATGCTGTTGTACCACAAAATAAAGGGTTTAGGAAAGCTGCTTGATTTGTGTTTGGCCTCACATTGCCTTGGCAAAGTAAAAGGAAATAGGTACGCTTGGCGCTAGGAAACCAAAGCAAGTGTATGAGACTGGCACAGTGATAGAGAATTGCTGTGGAGAGCTGTAGAGTCCCAGAGACAGGACACACGGCAGTCATGTGTCTGGGCTAGGGCCATGTCCTCCCAGAGTGTAATGGTGTGCAAATAAAGGGCTGTTCCTACAAGTAACATTAATGTGAATTCAACGCTCCAGAGTCTTTAAAGGGTTTCTAAGTATATTTGTATCGTAGTATTTTACCACAACTGCCTTCGTTCTTCGTTAGTGTAACATATTTGATAGCTTATTAATTTTGTTTATCCAAACAGTTTTACTTCTGCTCTCTGTGTAATCAAATAAAAATTGAGTAACATGCAGTGGGAAGAATTAATGCATGGTATTTGGACCAGATTAAAGTGCCATAGAAGACCAACAACTGTTTTCAGTCAAGGCTGGTCTGGAGCCTTCATTAGAGCAATATCAGTTTTTGCAATTTATTTTTAATTACTAAGAAATATAGTTTTGGGATTTTTAATCTGTTATGATTTGTTCTTCAACCTTACTTTAATCAGGGAATTTTATAGGACTAGCAAAAACAGCAATCTACATTTTGCAAGTGAAGTTGTTCCTTTCCTGCTAGCCAGAGAAGTAAGCAGTCCTTTTAAAGCTCTGTGAACTCAAATGTTGCACTTCTTTTAATATGTTACAATTGGTCGTACTGTATAGTTTTAATAATGATTGAAACCCTTTAACAACTCTTTGTAAATTTTAACTCATTTTAGTTGATTTTCATTAATATTTACATAGGAATTGATTTTTATGAATATAGTAGAAAATGTGCTGTATTTTGATAAAATTCATTTATTGTATGTGTGTTGTAATCTCTTTAAAAAAGAATGACAAACAGCTTCTCTAAGACAAGCCTTGGTGTTCACTTTATTCAGTTCATTTTAAAATATTAATTTTGAGCTTGTAAAATATTTACAATATACTGCTTTCTTCAAAACCACATTTTGCTTTTATAAGGACTACATAAAATAATTATAATTACAATGTTTTCAAGTAATTTACCTTGAATCAGATACATATTTTGAATGACATACACAGACTATAGTTTGGTAAATGGAAGTAAGCCACAGAGAACAATTGATTATCAGCAGTCCTTAATTTTATTGTGTGCATATTATATTGGAATAATAACGGTGTGCTAGGACTGTAGCACAGTAGTACAGCATTTGCCTTGAGGTACAACTAGTGTTAATCACTAACATTTTATTCTGCTCTAATTTTAAAAAATTAATGATTAAATTTTTAACATAGCAAGAAAAATCTAATAATAGAAAAAATATTTACACTTAAACAGCTAAAGTTTTCTTCTATAATGCTGATTTTTGAAAATTTGAATAGAAAAGTAAATCTGAGGAAATAAGTCATTTATAGCTACAGGCTATCTCATAACTGACTTTATTAAAACTCGAAACCAAACAGTAATCTTAATTAATGAAAGTTTGAAGATCCTAAATTTCTAAGCTGTTAAAATTATATGTTTAGAGTAATTTACTCAGCTTAGAATTTAGGATAATAATTTCACCTAACTCCGCAAAATTCTAAAATTACCTATTTATTTTGTAAATATTTTTCCAACCTTTTGGGCCTGGAGATGTGTATATTCTTAAATTCCTTTAAACATCTGTGTTGCCATAAGGAGAACTAAATTTTAAATATTAATTTACAGTACTTAAAAAACCCATTAGCAGCTGTGTCCTATTTATCAGTGAGCATTTATAAACATTTTAAATTTTTGTATATATCTAGACTATTTGAAGTAACAGTAAATAGGTAATAAATAATATTACATAAATTTGTGTGCTTTATTTTATGAAATTTAGGGAAGTTAGGGTAAAGATAAAAGTTATGGAATACAGGGTATATGTAGAACTGCCATGTAAAGAATTGTACAGGGTTTTCTTTCAAAATTCAAATTCTTATATTTCTGGGTTTGGAGAACGTGTAGTTTACTACGTCAGATTAAATGCGTATACTTCTAAATGAGACCATTGAGATGAGAAATGTCTTTCAGTCAAATGATTAGTCACACTACTTGGAACCTTGTTTTTCCATTCTTTGTTGAAGTTTTTATTAGGTTATTCTTTTGTTTCAACATTTGATTTTTTATGAAAGACATTGAAGTACAAATTTAGACTTAGCGTTAATCAAAAACATTAACATACACATTGATGTACATGGGAAGAAGGTAACACTTTTCTGTGTTATTTGGATATGCAAAGGTAATTTAGATTAGAGAAGCAGCAAATAAAACCCTTTAAGTATTACATAAGAGCATTCAGAAAGATTGACCATGCTATAGTTAAAATAGTCTGTTTACATTTGCAGGATTTATAAAACCCAAATGAGGGGCCGGAGCGATAGTCCAGCGGGTAGGGCATTTGCCTTGCATGCAGCCGACCCAGGTTCGATCCCCGGCATCCCATATGATCCCCTGAGTACCGCCAGGAGTGATTCCTGAGTGCAGATCCAGGAGTAACCCCTGAGCATTGCCAGGTGTGACCCAAAAAGCAAAATAATAAATAAATGAATAAATAAATAGATAAATAAGTAAATAAATAGAGCCCGAATGATAGTAAATACTGTCATTTATAATTTTAGAAAACATTTTTTTTTTTGCCTTTTTGTTTTCTTCATGAAAGCAATTGTTGAATGTATCATCTCCCAAAATGTAGACTTGAATGTCCAAGTACATGAGAAGCTAATTTCTGAGAACACTTGGCCCGGTGTACTTTCTGCGTGTAAGCTACAGTGTATGTTTTGAATGTGGAAGTGTTAATTTGATCCCTAGAACTTAATGTCCCCTCTCCCCCAGCACAGCTAAAGGTGGCTCAAATAACACAACAACAACAACACAAACACCGGAAAGCTTATCTAGGGAAAATAGTTGCATCTGCTCTACTTTTTTAAAGAGAATGATTCAGTGAACCAGAAATACAGAAAGCGCACTTTAAAGAGTATGTAATACCATGATAGGTAAAAATATTTCATCTCAACCACTGGGTAATGATAATAAATTTTACAGGAGTGCTTGAAAACTATGGGTAGAGCTAGATCTGAATTTGTTGGTATTGTCAGAGGTGGCCTTTTTTATTTTCTTAATTGAAGATGACAGTGAATCAGTGTAGAATAGTTACTTTTAGATTTGGATTTCATAGGCTGTAATACAAACTAAGAAACATAAAACATGAGATACCATGCAGAGCCTCAGATGCAACGGGAGAACTGGGGTTCAGCTCTCCCCTAGCCCAGCTGACCATGAGGCTCCCAGGAGGACAGATGGGTTTTGGGAGTGGGCCCATCACCTCTGGGAGGCCCCGGAAGCAGCTGGATGAGACTCGCCCACCACAGTAGCCACCATTTTCACAGTCTGACGCTGCAGCACACCAGAACCCACCCAGGAGAGATGCGGATCTCAAGACCAGATTAACAGAGTAGCCGAGTTCGAACCCAGGTAGGCGGCTCCCAGAAGTGGAAGTCACCGGGCATTCGGCAAATAGAGCTGAGGCCACCCCCCTTCCCCTCTCTATCTTGTTCTGGAGCCCGGTGACCCTGCCCCCAGGACTGCCCCAGGTCCACCAGCCATGGCATGCAGAGCCTCAGAAGCAACAGGGAAAGCTGAATGCCAGCTCTCCCTGTTGCTTCCTGAGGCTCTGCATGCTATGGCTGCCGCATGCTATGGCTAGGGGAGAGCTGGCGCTCAGCTCTCCCCCTAATTCCTGAACTTGGAGCCAGGAGTAGCCCCTGAGCATTGCTGGGTATGACTCAAAAGCAACAATCCCAAAAACCCAAACTATTTGATCTTGGTGAAACATGAGTCTTTTGTTATCCACGGCATTTTGTCTCATGTTTTGTTTCTTTGGTTTTGTTACTTTATTACACCACCTTTAGACAGTTACAAGATGCCCATGCTTGAGTTTTGGTTCTACAGTGTTCTCGACACCCATCCCTCCACCAGTGCACATCTCCAATCACCAATGTCCCCATCTCCCTCCCCCTCCACCAGCCCACCTCCATGGCGGGTTCTGTATCTCTGCCAGCTGAATGCATTCAGCTCTCCCCCTAGTCCCAGCTGACCATGAGGCTCCCAGGAGGACAGATGGGTTTTGGGTTGTTGGCCTATCACCTCTGGGGGCCCCAGAAGCAGCTGGATGAGACTCGCCCCACCACAGTAGCCGCCATTTTCGCTGTCCGGACGCGTTCATCAAACTAGTAGGACCAATCATGTCCTAAAGTATACTACATTCCACAATGTATAGGAAAGGTAGGCAGGAGGGGGAAATAGAGAAAGGAGATACAGAGCCGCCACGGAGCTGGGGCACATTGGTGATGGGAGATGTGCACTGGTGGAGGGATGGGTGTTGAAACACTGTAGAACCAAACCCAAGCATGGGCATCTTGTAACTGTCTAAAAAATGGTGGAATAAAATAATAAAAACAAAGAAACGAAACATGAGACAAAAATGCCCTTGGATAACAAAAGACTTTATGTTTCACCAAGATCAAATAGTTTGGGTTTTTGGGATTGTTGCTTTTTGAGTCATACCCAGCAAAAGCTCAGGGGTTACTCCTGGCTCTAAGTTCAGGAATTACTCCTGGCGGTGCTCCGTGGGACCATAGTGGATGCCAGGGATCGAACCCGGGTTTGTCGCATTCAAGGGAAACACTCTGCTGTGCTATCCAGCCCCTAGATCAAATAGATTATTTTTAGATCAAATAGTTTAAAGGTGAAGGAAATACATGGATATAGAAAAGGAAACTAGAGTGATAGCACAAAGGGTAAGGTGTTTGCATACCTGGTTCCAACCCCGCACCACTTATGAGCCCCTAAGCCCACCAGAAAGGAACCCGAGCACTGCTGGGTGTGGCCAAAAACAGCTGATAATGTTCTGGAGGTGTTGGGGAATCAAACCATATTGAGTTCGTGCAATCTGTTTCCCTGCCCCTTATCGCTCTATTTTGGTTTGGGGCCAAACCAGTGGTATCAGTGGCTACTCCGGCACAGTGCTCTGGGGCCACTTCCAGAAGTACTTGGGGCACTACATGGTGCCAATAATCAAACCTGGGCCTCCGTGTGCAAAGCTTATGTGCTGCTTGGGCTGCTGTCTCCAGCCCTTACTGCAGGTTAAGTTTTTATGGGGCGGGGGGGGGTGCAGGAAAAGATAGTGCAGTGGTTAAGACTGCACGCAGTTGATTCTGGTTCAGTCCCTGAGCCCTCGTAGGTGTGGATCCCAGAGCCTTGCTGGGTGTGGCCAGAAAAACAAAAATTAAAGCTGGGAAGTCAGTGGGTAACAGTTGTTTCATATTATGGCACTCAGTTAAATACAATAGGCTATGCATTTCTGTTTGACACCCAGTGACATAGAG
>JAJIBD010011555.1:0-51340 GCA_021461705.1 Cryptotis parvus | reverse complement strand
AGCTTATGGTCTCCATGGTCTACACAGAGCAGGATACCATCAGTCTTTGCAGAATGTAAGTATCTCATTTGGTCATTACAAAAGTCCTGGAGGTGGATATGGTGTGGATATTATACACTCCCTTACAATGGACACATGTGCAAAGAGGATCCGTGATTGCTTGAGATAGACACAAATAGCACTGGGACTTGAGGTCAGGTCTGTTCTCTCTCTCTCTCTCTCTCTCTCTCTCTCTCTCTCTCTTCTCACTTCGCTCTCTCACCCCCTGCCTCCTGGTAGCACTGGACACTGAGCTCAAGGGGCCTCATGCATGTAAGGCATAGTTTTACCACTGAACCACCTCCCCTGAATACAGTTCTGACTCCAACCATGCCTTTTGCCGTCCCACTGATGACAAATGGGAGGGATACCTCTACTCACCTCAGAGCCGGCTCTCAGGTGCTGGGTATGGTCTGAGCACTCAGAACTAGTCAGATCTTGGGGCCTGAGAAATAGTACAGGTAGGGTGTTTGCTTTGCATGCAGCTGACCTATGTTTGATCCCCAACAGCCCATGTGGTCCCCTGCGCACTTCCAGAAGGAATTCCTGAGTGCAGAGCCAGGGGTAAGTCCTGAATATAACAGTGTGTGGCCCCAAAACAACAACAAAAACTAGTCTGATCCAGACTGTGGTGCCTGGATCAATCATAATAGGACTTGCTGGGGTTCAAAAGCTCTGGAGAGCTCCTAGGGTCAAAGGTCTCCTCCTGTGACAGGCAGTTCCGCCTGTACCCCAGCAAGCAACCATCTCACACTGTTGTGACAGGCATCACTTTGTTATGGCAGCACTGTCTGCAGTATGCCGGCGCGGAGAGCCAGCAGAATTTGTCACCGTGCGTGAGTGACACGCAGCAGTCACTTCAGATTGCTGTCCTTGTGGCAGCTTTGCATTGCTTCTGGCTGGCACTTTGAGTTTCTATTCATTGCCTCTTCTCCTCCTCCTCTCCTTTGTTAAAATCCTGTATTTTGAATCAGCTGAGTCTCTTGCGGGTGGGGATGGTGGTGTCAGCTCCAAATGATTCATCTAGAAGATAATTAGAGCTCTGGAAAACCCAAAACTCATTCCTGTTTGAGGCAGGGCTTCCGGAACTCCCAGGCTTTTCCCTTTGTCTGAGAGGAGAGTTTGGGGGTCAGGGCCTGACTTGGTTCTGCTGGACTTCTGCTAGTCCACTTCATTAATGCTTTGCCAACAAGATGCAGGCAAACAGATGGACCAGACTAGTTTAGTGAGCTTTCCGCATCACTGAATCCTTGCTGTGATCCTGTGTTAGCCTGATTTGGCCACCTGGGAAAGGTTAAGTGAGCAGCTTACCCAGTCACCGGTTTACAGGGGCTCAATCCAGCCTTTCTGGAATCTGCCAGTTTTGGTTCAACATCCAGCCCTATTACTAGCTATGTGTCTTTGGATCTATTTCTTTCTTTTTTTTTTTTTTTTCCTTTTGCTTTTTGGGTAACAGGGTGATGCATATGAGTTACTCCTGGCTCTGCCCTCAGGAATTACTCCTGGTGGTGCTGGGGGGACCATATGGGATGCTGGAGATCAATCCCGGGTTGGACAGGCGCAAGGCAAACGCCCCTACCCCTATGCTATTGCTCTGGCCCCTGGATGGGTTTCTTACCCTCTCAGCACTCTTAACTTTGGGGCCAGGTGGTGGCTTAAGGGGCGGGATCTCCCAGTTGGATCCCTGCACAGCATGACCCCCAGAGTGGTTGGCCAGGAGTGGTCTCCCCTCCCCAGCATCACAGGTGGGGCCCCAGAAAACGAAACAAGCAAACAATAGCAAAGAACTCTAAACTTTACCCGCAATCGACCTCTAATGCGGACGTCTCTGAAATGCTTCACACTGGCTGTGACACAGCAGAGGGAGCTGTTTTGATGACTGTTTTTACTCAGCTCCATCACCAGGCATTCAGAGACAAAGGGGTGGACCAGGAGGAGACAGCCAGACTCACTCATGCCTGGGCACTGCCAGTGTGGGGATGACAAATGTGCACACACGTAAGTGCCTGGCCACACGCCCTAGGAAAACTGTCTCTTCACAAAGGCTGCCCACAAAGAAAGTCACATCGGGGATGCTGCACTCGAGTAGGCAGCAAACACCTTGTTCATCCCTGAGACGAACACGTGAAGCCAGGGTTGCTGGTGCCGCTGCCACTGAGCCGTTCTAGCTGTTTCTGCATGCCAGAGGAGGGAAGCCTGGCTCTCAGAGGGCCCCAGTGAGTCACCAGCCTGATGCAATCCCTTTAAAGGGCTCATCCGCTGGTGCAAGAAGCTGATTCATGGAGGGCGTGGTCGCTGGAGGAGGTGGAGAAAGGGACCGAAACTGCTGCAGGAGGGACTGAGGTTAGAGGGCTGGGATCTTTAATAGAAAGCCTAAGTCCAAATCTCCCTCGCCAGGACTCCAGACTCCAGGGATCTTCAGGTTGAAGCGGGATTTCCACAACGGCCAGGGGTCCTGAAGGAAATGCGCTGCGAGGGAGGAGGGAGGAATTTATATCATTTATCCAGGCTCACCGCAGCGCTTTTCGAACAGATCTCCAGATACGGAGAGGTGGGGAGGCTCCAGGAAGAGCCACTTTTTCTGATAAATACACACTGGCCAGTCCCCACTGCTGGAGACTCCCCCAACCCACCCAGGGAGCGTAAGGCACACGAGGTTCTGCGGAGGCGGGGCGGGACCTCCGCCCCCTGCTCACCGCAGACCCAGATAAGCGGCAAGTACCGCCCCTTAGTATAGCATCTTCCAATCGTGTTGCAGATCTCGCTCTGGGCCCCACCCTAAACCAATCCTCAATCGGATTCTGGCCTCTTGCCTGAAGGCTTCCGCCCTTCGTCAAGATGGCGCCCGACCCGCTCGCAGCCGGGCTGCAGCTCAGGCGGGAGCGGGGCCCGGGCGAGGGTGGGGCTGCGGGCCCGGAGGAGTGGGCGGTGCGTCACTTCCGTTGTCAGGTGGCGGCGCCGCAGCCATGGAGGGAGGCGGCGGCGGCGGCGGCTCGGGCGGCTGCGCTGGGAGGCGGCGGTGAGCGTCTCCCAGGCCCCCGGCCCGGCTCCGGCCCACCGGGACGGAGCGCCGAGCAGCCCCCGGCTCCGGGCTACGGACTATGGGCGAGCAGCGCTGAGCACCGGGGAAGGTGAGGGCGGGGGTCGCGGAGCCGGGGTGGGAGGTGCGGGGTGGGGAGGCAGGCCGCAAGTGGCCGTGGTGGTGGGAGCAGCGTGACAGCCGAGACCGTCCTGGTGTGGCAGGAACGGCCCCAGCCAGCGTCCCCTCTGCTGGGGTCTGCCCCTGGCGGGGGCGGGGTGCCGTGCGCGGGGAGCCCGGGTCCTGGGCAGCGGGGGCGAGGTGGGCGCTGCCAGCCGCGACCCGAGTCGCTCGGCCCCTCCGTCCAGGCACCCGCGTGTCAACGCGATCAGGATTTCCCCGGGGAGACAGCCTCTGCCTCCCCATGCTGCCCTCCGGATCCCGAGAGAAACTTGAAAGTTAGAATGGAGTCCCCCGGGAAGGCCAGCCCGGGCGTCCTCCGGGCACCTTCTCCTGCCGCTGCCCGGGAATTCTCGCTGTCCCGGAGGCTTGCAGGTGCGGGGCCTAGCTACCTGCTTGTCAGTGTTCGCCCGGCTCGGCCCCAGGAGAGCCTTTCCTGCTGGGGTCGGGCTTTCAGCTGCCCTGCTGGGGCACAGGCCCACCCATTCCCTAGCCGCGCGGCCCCACCTTCCTTCCAGCGGTCGGAGCCCACGGATTCCCCCCAGCGCGCTCGCCGTCCACCCCCACCCCCGGGGTTCCAGTGCCCCTTGCTGGCGGAAGGAAGAGATGACAGCCACTCTTGGTGGCAGCATAGACTTTGCTCTGTTTTAAGTCGGGAGGAAACCGGTTGGCTTTGCCCGGTTTGAGAGCGGTGGGAAGAGAGAGAGGGTAGTCATTCTGGGCTGGGCTCCTTTCCCTCTGGCTGAGTTTTTGCCCGAGATAAGGAAGGGCAGAATAGTCTTTGTCAAGCCAAAACATCCTTGTTTGTCAACAGTGCTTGTGCAGTTCCTTAATGGCCCTGCTGGGCCAGTTTGTCACTTCGATCTAGACGGTCAGAGGGTAGCCCTCACTCACTCACTCACTCATTCATTCATTCATTCATTCATTCGCGGGCCACACAAGGACTGATTCTGGGCATGAGAGCCGGCTGTGGGGCTAGGCTTCCCCAGTTCCATTTCTAGCTCTGCAGCTTTCTAGCTGTGTGACCTTGGGCTCTTTTAACCTGTCGGTGCCTCAGTTTTCTCATCTATGAAATGGGTTGAGAGATAATGACAGTCGTCTTAAGAAAGTTAAAAATGTGCAGAACACCTAGAATGTATTTGACACATGTCCAGTAAATTTTCAGTAAAGGTTATTATTATTATTATTATTACTATTATTATTATTTTGCTTTTTGGGGGGTCACGCCTGGCAAGCTCATGGGTTATGCCTGGCTCTGCACTCAGGAATTACACCTGGCAGTGCTCAGGGACCATATGGGATTGAACCCAGGTCAACTGTATGCAAAGCAAATGCCTTCCTTACCTGCTGTACTATAGCTGTGGCCCCAGTAAAGGTTATTCTTATTTCAAGAAGCTCGTGGCCTGATCTGAAAGCGTTATAGTTCCTAAAAGCAGTAATGAAGCCAGAGGAATGAGTTGACATGCCGGGTGCGTGCTCTGCCAACAGGAAGCAGGGATTTGAGTCCTGCGTGGCCTCCTGTAGCTCCCGGTGTGACCTCTGAGCAGTGTGCCAGGGTAGCCCCAAGCATCGCCAGGTGTGTTACAAAAGCCAAAAAATAAAATAACAAAAAGATTGAAACAGCAAGAGTGGGGTGCTGGGAGGCCGCTGAAGGAAGCTACTTCTCTGGGTTGGGGAAGGGTCCCAGAAGTGATCCTGGAGTGACTTCTAGCAGGGTGGCGAGGCCCAGTCAGCTGAGAGTGAAGGAGCAGGGAGGGCATCCTGCTTCAGTGAGAGACCAGAAAGACCAGAACACTCGTGTTTATTCTAGAATAAACTGGTGGTTCACTGTTGTGCCAGGGAAGGCATTCTAGATAGATGAGGAGATACTGCTTAGCAGTTTGGGATGTTATGCCCAGGGCAGCAGGAAACCAGGAGAAAGGTTTCGGGGTTCTTTTGCTTTTTGTTTTTGGTCACACCAATGATGCTCAGGGCTTACACTCAGGCTCTGCACGGGAGTCACTCCAGGCAATGCTTGGGGACCCTATGGGATGCCCACATCTACCCTGCGCCAGCCCCCTGCAAAGGTAAGCCCCTACCCGGTGCCGTACTATCGCTCCAGCCTCCAGGAAAAAGGTTTTAAGCAGATCGTGACCCATTTGGATCTATGTTTTGGACTTAGTTCCATGAAATCCCAGCAGAGGAGTGCAAGGAGAGGCCAGGGGACTAGAGATTCCTTCAGAGGGAGGAGAGCGGGTGCCTGACCACTGCTGAGAAAGCTCTGCCGACTGTGGCCGCCCCCCGGGCTCCTCAGCCCAGCATTGAGAGAGGTGAGCTGCCCTCCCAAAAGGACAGTTTGGGGGTAGGATAGAGAGATGGCATCTTTGCTCCTGTGTGCTTTTGGTTTGCTTTGGGGGAAGACAGGTTATAGTGGTTACGGCTGTATTACACAGGTCTAATCCCGACCTTCCTGTCACTAGAGGCTACTTACTCTCTCCTTGCTCAGCTGTTTCATCTCTGAAACAGGTACAGGCCAAGCCCCACCCTAGAGGGCATTTATGAAGATGAAGATGTTGCAGGTGGAATGCTTGTTACACACAGCGTCAGTAATGTTTGGTACAGGGCTGGAGCGATACTCCAAGCGTTAGGGCGTTTGCCTTGCACACGACTGGCCGCGTGCCAGCCCTGGTTCAATCCCCAGCATCCCATATGGTCCCCCAAGCACCGCCAGGAGTGATTCCTGAGTGCAGAGCCAGGAGAAAGCCCTGAGCATCGCCTGGTGTGACCCAAAAAAGCAAAAAAAGAAAAAAAGAAATGCTTGGTACAGGCTACAGAAAAGACCCAAGAATCACTTGAAGTGATTAGTGGAGCTAGAATGGCTCCACTGAGCTGTCTGAAATGCCCGAGCATCACAGGATCACAGAGCCGTATTGTAGTCTCTGAAGAGGCATCTGGGGGTGTTCTCCCAGTCTGTCTGGTGGGGTGCCTGGCCGGTGACTCAGCTCCGCTCTCTCAAAGATCCATTTAAAAAAAAAATAGAAGTGGGACTCCTGAGGGAAGAAGTGGATTTTCCTGTGTGCATGGGAGGAAAAGGATCCGGAGTTTCTTGTGTGGGTGTCCCTGTGAGACACCCCTGCCGAATGGGAATCAGTGGCCTCAGGCAGGAGTGGCGCCACTGGTACTGCAGCTCCTGTCCCGTGCTGCCGTGCTGCGGGCACCGGTCCTAGGGGCTCGGGAGGATGGAGGGGCAGGTCTTGGCTCTGGTGGAGTGGGGGATGGGTGGAAACTTCAAGGCAGGAGGGAGTTCCTGGGAGGGTATAACATCCCTACGGAGAGTCCTTAGAACTTGGATTGGTCCTTGGCAAATAGGCTGAAGTTTTCTGAGGTTTCGCAAAGTGCCCCAGACAGGAGAGCAGCTGGCCAGGTCTGGATAGTGGGAGTTGGGTGCAGTGGACTTTGCCACCCCTGGGGTTCTGCACACTGTAAAGGACCCTGACTGGGGCCATGCCAAGAGGAGACCCTCGCTAAGATGCTAGAACTTTTTGTTCTGTTGATGATGGGATGCTTAGTTTGAAGCTAAGGAAATGTCATAAACCTTCATCCTCCCATGATCCCTCTGGGAAGGAGCAGGTCTGGAGTCCCTCGAGAGAAAGCTGTTACGGGCGGGCGTAGCCCAGGGGGGCGTTTGCCTTGCCGCGCCGGCTCATGCTGGCTGGGTTCGATCCCCGCATCCCATATGGTTCCCGGCACGCCAGAGTAATTCTGAGTGCAGGCCAGGAGTAGCCCTGGCTTGCCGGTGTGACCCAAAAAGCAAAAAAAAGGGAAAGCTGTTACGTTCATTACTCAGAGTTGCTGGGTCCCTGGGTCAGGTCCGCCGGCACTTGGTGGAATCATTGAGAGCTGTTTGGGGCGAATGAACTGCACTCTGGGAGTGTTTGGCACTTTTTTAAAATTTTGGTCGGTGCCGAGAGTCAAACCCAGTGCCTCACCCATGGAAGGCAAATGTTCTTGCAGCTGAGTGGCGCCCCTGGCCCCGCCTTCTACAAGGATTTGGAAGTGAAGGTTAAAGGTTAAGGGAAGAGCAGCAGTGGCAGGTGAGCCCGAGGAGTGCAGTGACCACCAGTACAGAGGAGGGGTTGCTCGGGAGAGGACGGTCTTGAAAGCCTCCCGCTCTGTCCAGATACCACTGAGTGTGCACTCACAAGGAGACAGTTGGTACCAGGTGTGATGATACCGCTGGCTTTGACCAGGCTTCTCTCTGGTTTGCCTGAGTCAGAACCTGGGAGAAGGGCAGCTCACCACCTTCGCATTCTTTCTCTGCCCAGATTTGACCAGTGGTGAACTTTCAGTTCTCCAGGCTCATTTGACTTCATTTGCAGGGAGACTCATTTGACTTCGTTTGCAGAAGCCCAGAGACCTTTAGCCATCCAGTGGCCCTAAAGAGAGGCTTTCCAGGGACATCGAGATATAGCACCATGCTTAGGGCACTGGCTTTATATGCAATCAACTCAGGTTCCATCCCTGACACCCCTTGAGCCCTGCCAGAAGCCCTGAACACAAAGCGGGAATGAACTCTGAGACCACTGGATCACTTGTATCACTTGTCTTCTGGTTGATCATCGATTTGCTCGAGCAGGCGCCAGTAACGTCTCCATTCATTGGGAACGAGGTCCAACATTAGATATGTCCCAAAAAACAAACAAAAAAGAGAAGTCTGTTTGTGCTGCCCCCCAGTGAGTCAGCGGGTGCCAGCAGGGGGTCCTGGGGAGAGGGGTCATTGCCCCTGCAGATCTGAGAGAGAAGCTTTGGCATTTGGTTCTACTCAGTCCTGAGTCTTGGCGCTGGATTCCACAGAGGGCTCACTGGGAAGTGAGAGACAGCTGTCTTGGTCCCCTTATTCGCCCTGACCCCAGCAGGGGGCGAAACAGAGTCAGATGCAAATCTGATTGGGCAACAGGGAGGGGTGTGCTGGTGGGTGGGACTTCCTACTAGCCCTTTGGAATTGAGATGTTGGTAGAGTTTTGTCTCTCTATGCATTTGTGGTGCAAAGAAGGTAAGAAGAGAAAGTGCACAGTGAAACCTGAGCATTTCTCCCTCCTCCCAGCTCAGGTGAGGCGTGTTTCTTGTCACTGGAATGCAGTCCAGGAAGGGGCAGAGTGGGCTGGCTTTCTGTGACACTCTCAGACTTTCCCATGGACTCAGGCACTCTGGGGTCATTTTTGGTGCTTTTGTGTCCTGTCAGAGGTGGCACTTCCCGACAAGCTCACTGTCGGTGAGCTTGGACGAGTCTCTTGTCATTTGCTCTCCGCACAGTGCTGGCGTGGGCTACTGGCCTCTATGATTTTGCCCACCCTGGGTAAGCTAGGAGACCTAAAGGAGATACTACCTAAGGGGTATCTTTTTTTTTTTTTTTAACTTTTTTTTTCCTTTTGGGTCACACCCAGCAATGCTCAGGGGTTACTCCTGGCTGTGCACTCAGGAATTATTCCTGGCGGTGCTCAGGGGACCATATGGGATGCCGGGATTGAATCCGGATTCGGCTGCATGCAAGGCAAAAAGCCCTACCCGCTGGCTATCGCCCGGCCCCTAAGGGGTATCTTTTATTGTTCTTACTACTTAAAAATTTGTTCTAGGGCTGGAGCAATAGCCCAGCGGGTAGGATGTTTGCCTTGCACATGGCCGGCCCATGCCAGCCCGGTTCGATCCCAGACATCCCATATGGTTCCCTGAGCACCGCCAGGAGTAATTCCTGAGTGCAGAGCCAGGAGAAACCCCTGAGCATTGCTGGGTGTGACCCAAAAAAACTAAAAAAAAAAAAAAAAAAGAAGAATTCTGTGGGGCTTTGCAGTTCTAGAGAGCCAGAGTTTTGCTCATTGGGTGGAGTTGGGGGTTTGGGATTTTTTTTTTTGGTGGGGGAGACAAGCAGGGCATGAGGGCCACTCCTGGCAGTGCTTTGGGGACCACATGGTGTTGAGAACCGAGCCCAGGGCTCCTGCATGCAAAGCACATGCTCTATTCAAGCTAAATCCCCGCCCTCATGCCAGCCTCTTGGTCCTGGTGGTTGAGTTCTCAGGGATACCCTCCTCTTCTAATGAAGAGGACAGAGGAACATGAAGGAAAGAAGCTGAAAAAGAGGCCCCATCCGAGGCGATAGTGCAGCGGGGAGGGTGCTTTCCTTGCACGTACGTGGCCAACAAGGTTTCATCTCCAGCACCCCATATGGACCCCCAAGCACTGCCAGGAGTGATCCCTAAATGTAGAGCCAGGAGTAAGCCCTGAGCACCACTGGGTATGGCCCCCACACCAAGACAGAACCAAAAAAAATAGTCCCCGAAACTGGAGAATCAGCTCAGAGGGCTGGAGGGCTGGTAGAGGGCTGGTTCTCCTGAGTTTAATGCCCAACTCTGCTACATTGTCCCCAGCACCCCTGAGCCCAGGCCAAGTGTCACTGGAAGTTACCCCCTAGTCCCTGAGCACCACTGGGGAGCCTCCCCCACCCCCCAAAGAAAGATTGCCACCACCTGTATCTCAGGAGCCCTCACAGTCAGGGGAGCAGGGGCCGCCCGTGCCTGGGAGCGCCCCTGGCAGGTGAAGTTACCTGCTTCTCTCAGGCAGTGCAGTGCCGGGTCCCAGCCCACACTGCCATGACTCTGAGCTCTTGCCATCGCAGCCCCGGGGAGCCCAGCCCTCATGGCATATTGGACTCCCAGAGTTGTAGAGCTGGAAGGGACAGTGACAGAGCCACAGTTGTCTCTTCTGCCAGAGAATGGATGTTGTCTGGACAGGTCCCTCCCCCCCGCCCCATAGGGAAGGGGGTACAGAGACTCCGCCATGTCACCCAGCAGGGAAGGGCCTGGGCTCGGCTCAGACCTGGCTTCAGAACCCAGTTCTGCCGCTTGTCGCTGAGGGATTCCACGTGTCATCTCCTCTCCGACCTTGGCCTCCTCCATGAAGTGGATGTGAGGTCCTGACTGTGGAGGGAGGTGTGAAGGTTAGATGGAGCTGTGTGTGGCTGGGAGGTGGTACAGGTGAGGTTCAGGTGTGCCTTTATCCATCAGTTGTGAGTCACTCGTGAGGCCTCACAAGGAGCCAGGTTTCAGGTCTCCTCTTGGTTTTTTTTTTTAATGGATTTTGGGGTCACACCCAGCAATGCTCAGGGGTTACTCCTGGCTCTGCACTCAGGAATTACTCCTGGCGGTGCTGGGGGGACCATATGGGATGCCAAGGATTGAACACAGGTCTGCTGTAGGCAAGGCAAATGCCCTACCCACTATACTGTTGCTCTGGCCCCATTGGGTCTTCTCTTGAAAGGTTGGTGCCCTCCAGGGTACCAGGGTGTCAGAGATTTTCCTTACTGCAGGACACACCCAAGTGTCCTGGTAGAGCTGAGACAGGGCAAGGATGCAGTGTGTGTCTCCTGCAGCCCCACCGTCACACAGGCTCAGGATGCAGGGCACGTGGTTTGAGGGGTCCCCATACCAGCCACCTCTGATTCCATCCCATTCCAGTAGGTTAGCTGTTTTAATTATTATTGGGTTTGGGACCATACCTGGTGTTTCTCTGGGCTTCTAACTGTTTAGGGATCACTTCTGCTCAGAGAGGTATATGGTACTAAGCACTGAATTCCTGTGCTAGCTATTCAGCCCGTTGGGTTCAGACAGTTAAAGAACTTTTTTGAGGCCATAGCAGCAGTGCTCGGGATCACTGCCAGCGAGGCTTAGGGAACCCTATAAAGCGCTAGGGATTAAACCTGGGCCAGCTGCCTGCAAGGCAAGCCTTACCTGCCGAGCCCCATGAAAATCTACCTTTTTTTTCTTTTTGGGTCACATCCAGGCAATGCTCAGGGGTTACTCCTGACTTGGCATTCAGAAATTACTCCTGGCAGAGCTTGGGGGACCATATGGGATGCCAGGGATCAAACCTGGGTCAGCCGGAGATCGAACTAGGGTCGGCCGCATGCAAGGCAAATGCCCTCCCCGCTGTGCTCCAGCTCGAAATCTACCTGTCTTAAGTAAACAGAAGAATGCACGCCCTCCCAAGTTGTACTTGAGGCTACTACTAAGCACCCCCTAAATCTGGATCATTCCAACAACCCTAGTTGACAGTATCTCCCCTCTGGGAAACACTTGTGTAGATGAGATTCACGACTTCCTTAGCTGCTTAAACTGGGTCATGATCCCATTCTGGCTTGCCCAACTCTCTTTGGGGACCGTGAACATTTCAGTAAAGCCAAAGGTTTCTGAAAGCTCAGTGGCCTGAAGATGAACTCAGAATCAACCCCATAATGTGAATCTGATGTGTTTTGTGACAGTGCACACCCGTGTTGCATTGCTTGGGCAAAAGGGTGGATGGGAAAGGTTTAGGAACCTGCTCCTGAGCCCATTAGCGCTCTCTCTCTCTCTCTCTCTTTCCTCTCTCTCTCTCTCTTTCCCTCTCTCTCTCTCTCTCTCTCTCTCTCTCTCTCTCTCCTTTTCTCCCTTTCTCCCTTTCTCCCTCTCCCTCTCCCCCCGCCCCATCGGGGTGGGATGCTTCCACTCCGTGGTTTGGTCAGTTCTTGGGAGCACTGCTCAGGGAACGTTGGGGAGCACACTCCTCTTTATAAACGTGGCTGAGGACAGTTGTGTGTCACCTGGAGTGCTTTGTTCCAGCGACAAACCCAGCCATGGAGCCGAGGGGTGCAGGGCCACTATACCATCTAGTTCTACAATGTTCTGCTCTGTGACACTCGAGCCATAAGCGCATTTCCCAGCACATCCCCATTGCTAAACACACAGCTGTAGATGCTCAGGGGCCTCTGCCTGTGGCCCGGTTTCCTTGGGCAGCTGTGATTTCACCATTTTCTGTGCACTTGTGGGGCCTGTGCGGGGCTTCTGAGGCCTGGTCCTGTCCCTGGGTACTCTCCCTCTTCACAGACCGAGGCAAACAGTCTGCAAGGACAAGAAGACAGCATGGCCAGTGGCCCGGCTCAGAGCCCGATGAGGCATGCGTCCAGCCATCCAACAGCCAGTGTGGGGACTGTGACGTCAGATCCTGCCGTCCCCTCTATTGACTTGTCCCTGTGAGCCTCCACAGCCAGCAGTGTGGACACTGCAGAGCTCAACTGTATTGTTCACTGTCCAAGTTGCGAAATTGACTTGAATTTTTGCTCCAGGCAGTTAAGGAAAGGCAGGTTGCTGGTCCCACTCCAAATTGCTTTTCTCAACCGGATGATTGGAATGATTTTTTGCCATTAAAAACAGCGTAGAGAGGGAATCGTGGGCTCCTGGCCTGGAGCAGCCTTCCCCCCGACTATCATTCTGAAAGCTGGAGTGAAGGGGAAAGACCCAGCATTGCCCTAGTGTCGCCCCACCCGTGTACCACGTGAGGGCTGGCACTGTCCTCTCTCCAGGGTGAGGTGACTGCGGACACAGCACCAGGAGTCCAGGTCACACGGTGAACACAAAGGGGCGCTGAGACTCTGGCCACACTGCTGGCAGCAGTGTGCATTCCTCAGGGTCCTGTACAGGCCTCCTGCCCGAGTCACCACAGCAGAGCTGCCCGCCTTAACCTGGGCTTAGGGATCCTATAGAGGCCTCCTGGCCCGAGTCACCACACAGCAGAGCTGCCCGCCTTAACCTGGGCTCAGGGGATCCTATAGAGGCCTCCCTGGCCCGGAGTCACCACACAGCAGAGCTGCCCGCCTTAACCTGGGCTCAGGGGATCCTATAGAGGCATCCTCACCCGAGTCACCACAGCAGAGCTGTCCGCCTTAACCTGGGCTCAGGGATCCTATAGAGGCCTCCCTGGCCCGAGTCACCACACCGCAGAGCTGCCCGCCTTAACCTGGGCTCAGGGATCCTATAGAGGCCTCCTGGCCCGAGTCACCACACAGCAGAGCTGCCCGCCTTAACCTGGGCTCAGAGCAGGGTCGCCCCCACTGGCATCCTCGCTGAAGTCATGAATATCAGGGCACACTGTCATGAGTCCTGGTCATCCCCCTCTACCTGGCTGAACCCACCCCCAGGAATGGCTCCTGAGCCTGTACTGGACTGTGTCCCTGCAAGGGAGATCCCGGGGGGCGGGGCACTGCAGCCAGAGGAAGAGCCCAGAAACTGGCCCCTTCCTCCTCCAACACCCACACACGGTGACGGAGTTTTTGTTGTCACATCAGCTGCTTCCGGAGGCTCTTGGGAGGGGTGAGCTGGTGGCAGGCAAGCAGCTGTGGGAGAGTCCCTGCCCTCCTCAAGTGTGGCCGAGGCGTGGCCTCTGGGACATTCCTCCGGGCAAGGGGTGAAGGCAGTGCTGGTCCCATAGTCTCCTAGTGGGGAAATCTTGCCTCCTGCAGGGGAGAGCTGGGCCCACTTTCTGGGAACAGTGGATGTGGGCCCTTGCTAGCCCCTGGACTTGGCACTCGGTCCACTGTAGTTCTGTGGAAGAGCCCCGAAACCTGGACCTGGTGCGGATGTTGAGGGGTGCAGCCCTGTTCTCAGCGCCCCGCCCACTTCCACAGGACTGAGTCACTTCCTCTCCGGCTGCCTCAGGTACCCCCCCCCCAAGGCTGAGAGCAGGGGCACCCTCCCCCAGAGCTGAGAATACCTCTGGGCACCCCTGCCGTGCAGCCCAGAAGGGCTGGAGCCATCCGTGCCAGTGCCTAGGGCAGCCAGGATCTGCAGAGTTGGAGTGACAGCTGAGTTTGCGGGCCTCTATAAGGGTCTAGCACAGGCATCCCCTCAGGCCACCCTGGCGGAAAGTGGGGTGGGGTGTTACTGATCCACCTCATCCCCCAGCCCCACCCCTGCACCCAGTAGGTTCTGGGGAGGCGGCTCAGAGATGGAGTCTCTGACACCCACACTCCAGTAGGGCCCTTCAAACAGGCGGCAAGCAGCACCGGTGCCTTCCCAGACCCAGCCCACATGTTAACAGTGGGGGACCCTCTCTGAATGGGAGGACCAAAAGGGAGCACTTTGGCATGGAGTGGGGAGGCTCCTGCCCACCAGCCGAGGGTCACAACTGAGGCTCAGGTAGGGTAGGTGACTGCTCAGGTCACAGGTAGCAAGTGACAGAAGCTGAACTTCAAACCCAGAGTGACATGACACCCCCTCCCCCCACCAGGTGCTTTCCCAGCAGGCAGTGGGTCCTGGTGTGAAATGCTCACTGCCATGGACTGAATTTCTCCTGCTTTTCTGGGCTGACTGTGTGGAGACTAGTCTGAGGGAAGCTGGTGGTAGCTCGCAGAGTCCTTGGTCAGGGGGGAGTGTTGGGGGGCACTGCTTGTCTAGGGACAGGGAAGAGAATGTCTCAGTACCCAGTCCTGGGTGTTTCCTGCTGTGTGGAGCTCTTGTGCGGGCCTGCTAAGCCTGCAGTGCTGACCTTTCAGGGACACAGTGGTCATTCCTCTCCCCACACTTCTCTGGACCTTGGCTGCCCTCTGGTCCAGGAGAATGGTTGCAAGAAGGAGGTTTTGGAGTGCTGTCCCCTCTGGACTTGGCATCCCCAGAGCACAGCTGGCCTCAGAGAGGAGCTGTTGAGTAGACTCTCGTGTACAGAGTCACGCTGTGGAGCCGGGAGGTCTGCGAATATCAACTCATCCTCTCACCAGATCGCTTTAGGTAGGTGTCTCGGTATACGGGAGTGTCGCTGGAATGGGGGCGAGGTCTGTTTCCAGCTCTGTGCCCAAGGGTCCTGGCAGTCGCTTGGGGAATATGTGAGGCCAGGGATTGACCCTGAGCCTTCTGCATGCAGAGCACGCGCCTCAGCCCATTGAGCCATCTCTTTGGCCCTGAGCTTCAGTTTTTTTTTTCTTTTTTGGGTCACACCCGGCAATGCTCAGGGGTTTCTCCTGGCTCTGCACTCAGAAATTACTCCTGGCAGAGCTTGGAGGCCCATATGGGATACCGGGATCGAACCTGGGCCGGCATGGCAAACGCCCTACCCGCTGGGCTATCTCTCAGGTCCCAGTTGTTTTGTTTTGTTCTAGGAAATGTGTTTTGGCAATGGGAGGCAGTGTTTAGAAATTCTTTGTAAGGAATCATGAGTGCCTTATACACAAGTTTTTATGACTGTGTAAGTGGGTGCAGGGTCTGAAATGTGCCATCTAGGAGTTGGACAGGGAATTTCCAAGGGTGCAGACAGTGTTCCTTCTATTGAGGGCCTGGTGGGTAAAGCAGGGCCTGGGTCGTCTTAGGCGGATTCTGCACTCTTGCCTCCACACCCCTCAGCCTCCACATTTGTTTCTTCCCATATGGAGACAGACAGCTGCATGACTGAGACACAAGTTCTTTTTTTGGGGGGCGGGGAGCACACCCATTTGGGCTCAGGGTTTACACCTGCTGTATGATCAGGGATCACTACTGGTGGCCTGGGGACCATACAGGGTGCCAGGATTAAACCTGGGTCAGCTGCATGCTAGGCAAACATACTCCACTGTGCTGCCGCCCGTATGGACTTGTCTGAGCTGCAGCAGGCTCTCCACATGCTAGACTTCCAGCAGCCCAGAGGACTTCTCCGGGTGGGAAGGGAGCGACTCAGCCATCATGCCCACGTTCCCACACCTTGCTGCAGGAAAGCAAAAAAGGGGGCCAAAGTGACTCTTGGCCCCAGAGGAGTTGAGCACAGCTTCAGAAGTTGTGAAGGATCGTTCCTCCCTGGGTTTGGACTGCTGCAGCGAAACTGTCTCAAGAGCTGAGACAGTTTTTAATTTTTTAATTTAAAAAGCTGCTTTTTAAATTTAAGATAGCTGCTTTTTACATTTTTTATTTTGAACTCAGCTCTTTGTTTCTTTTGAGTTAATTAGGAACGTAATAAATACCTTTAAAATATAAATGCTGGGGCCTGGGTGATGACCCTAGGGGGAAAGCACAGAGTTAGTGTTCTTGTAATGCACAACCCAGGTCTACATCTGTCTACATTGTTCTTGTAATGCACAACCCAGGTCTCAGCCCAGGTGACTGCCAGCCTGGTCGCGCAAGGCAAACGCCCTACCTGCTGTGCTATTGCTCCCGCCCCACAGGCCTGCATTTCTTTTTCTTTTTTTTTCCTTTTTTGCTTTTTTTGGGTCACACCCAGCAATGCTCAGGGGATGCTCCTGGCTCTACACTCAGGAATTACTCCTGGCAATGCTTGGGGACCATATGGGATGCCAGGGATCGAATCCCGGTCAAGTGCCAGGCAAGCACCCTCCCCGCTGAACTATTGCTCTGGCCCCAAGCTTCCAAGAAACCTGCACCCATTAAGAAAACCTGCATTTTCTTCCTCAGTAGTTTGCCAGCCACTGGGTGGGGGTGCAGGGAAGCAGAAGTGAGTTGGGGTCTCACTTTGCTTGCTCATGGGGACGCTAGCCCAGGAAAGCCGGATAGATGCCCCCTCACCCATGTTTCTCAGCAGGGGGTAGAACACTGGTTGTCAGCGGGTGCCTGAGGGCTGGAGGGCGCCACATCAGGTGCTCATGCACACAGGAAATTGAGTCAGTGCGTTCAGGGGACACGTAGGACCATGCAGTCAGGACAGGCTTGGCTAATACTGAGGAGACCTTTGTAGCCCATAGCAGCAGAAGCAGACGACAGACCCTGAGTGAAAGAGAAAGGGCAGTGGGCTGGGCTCAGAGGGAGCTGAGGCAGGGTATTCTGGCTCTTTCCGGAAGACCCTTGGCACCTGCATGGCCTTCACCTGTGCTGTGGAGCCTCTCCCAAAGCACTCTGCAAGGAACTGGAGTGATAGCACAGTGGCTATGGCGTTTACCTTTCACACGGCCTACCTGGGCTCGATCCCTGGCATCCCGTATGGTTCCCCAGCACTCCTGAGTAACTCCTGAGCGCAGAGCCAGGAGTAACTCCTGAGCATTGCCGGGTGTGACCCAAAAAAGGGAAGGAAAAGAAAGGTACTCTGCGAAATATTGCCACCAGGTGGCAGACCTGGTGGTTGCATGCAGGCCTCTTGAGTTGGTTAGCAAGGGGCGGAAGCCTGAAGGGAAGGAGAGACTGACAGCTTCAGGCTGACCCAGCTCAACAAGCCTGAGGCTGCAGTATTCACCTCTGTGGGCCATGGGCCCAGGAGCAGGTCGCTGTGACCCTGCCGCAGCAGGGCCCTGGGAGATCACGGGCTCACCACCTCGTCGTCCCGCGGACTCCTGAGTGAGTGGGGCTATGGTCACCCTCCACTCTCGCATCTCCTGGCAATGTGGCCGAGAAGTCAGCTGCTGTTGTGGCATGGTTGCTCTTTTCTGTGGTTTTGGGGCCACGCTGAAGTGCTCAGGGCTTACTCCACACTCTGCTCAGGGATCAGTCCTATAGGGCTCAGGAGACTAGTGCTATAGGGCTCAGGAGACTAGGAGCTAACCCTAGTGAGCCAAGTGCAAGGCAAGAGTCCTACCCACACACCCTCTCTCCAGCCCTGAGGTTTGGTTTTGGTGCCACACGCAATGGCAACAGGGCTTATTCCTAGCTCTGTGCTCAGAGATCACTCCTGACAGGACTTGGGGGACCTCTATGGGGTGCTGGGATCAAATCTGTGACAGCCACTTGTATGGCTAGGGCCTTACCCACTGTATTATCTCTAGCCCATTACTTCTTTTCTTTGGGTGTTTGGACCATACCCAGCCTGGTGTTTCTAGAGCCCACAGGCCTGCTTCGTGGTGTCTTCACTTTAGGTTCACCTCTGGGTCAGATTCTGCTTATGATGTATTGGCAAACAACAATAGTAATTAACAATTTATTAATTATTTATATAATATATTTCTCCATGCAGCATATCCAAGTAACTTGGTGGCATTAGTTCTGTTATTGGAGATACTCAGTTTGACTGTTTGGTTAAAGTTGTAGTTGTACCTTGTTTTAAAAAAAAACAGGGGCTGGAGTGATAGCCCAGCGGGTAGGGCGCTTGCCTTGCACGCGCGCGCCTGTGCCGGCCTGGGTTCGATCCCCAGCATCCCATATGGTCCCCTGAGCACCGCCAGGAGTAATTCCTGAGTGCAGAGCCAGGAGAAACCCTGAGCATTGCCGGGTGTGACCCAAAAAGCAAAAAAAAAAAAAAAAAAAAAAAACGGGGGTTCGGGGCCGGAATGATAGCCCAGCGGGTAGGGTGTTTGCCTTGTACGCAGCCGACCTGGGTTTGATCCCCGGCATTTCATATGGTTCCCAGTGCCGCCAGGAGTAACCCCTGATAATTTCTGGGTGTGACCAAAAAAAAAGGCAAAACAGAAAATTAAAATAAAAACCGGGGGCCCAGAGTGATAGTACAGTGGGCAGGGCACTTAGCTTGCCCATAGCCTGTCTGAATTTGATCTCTAGCTTCCCATATGGTTCCCTGAGCGCCTCCAGGAGTGATTCCTGAGTGCAAAACTAGAAGTAACCCCTGAGCATCACCAGATATGGCCCCCCAAAAATAAATAAAAATTGAGACATATTTATACACAATGAATTTCACAGCTATTTTAACTGCACAGTTTGTTTTGACAAATGCACAGACTTAGAAGTTAGCTCCTTTGATACTGAAAATTTTGCAGTCCAGTGTATGTGCTGTTTCCGTCCCCAGTCCTGTTCCAAGTGATCTTAGACTGGCAACGCCTGTTCTTAATTCCAGACTCCTCCCACTCCCTCAGCATCTCACCCCCAGCTGGACAGCAGTGTGGGGCCATTCGGGTGACCTCAGCATCCTGAGTAGGACTTCCTGTGCTGAGCTGACTGTGGCCAGCTGGTGCTCCAGCCTTTGCTCCCATAGACAATAGAAGAGGAGGGTGAGATTCTGTGTGCCTCTGTCCCAAAGGCCAGTACTGCTGTACCCCACAGCAGCAGGTGTACTGCATGCTGCGCCTCCACTTGCTCAGCTCCAACACACACACTCACACACACTCACTCTCTCTCTCTTCTCTCTCTCACTCCCCAGCACCCCCACCTTCTTAGTGAACACATACACACACAGAGAGACTCACACACGCACCAACAACACCGACCACCTTCTTTTTTGGGGGCTACTTGGCTCTGCACTCAGAAATTACTCCTAGTGGTGCTCAGGGGGACCATATGGGGTGCCAGGGATCGAACCTGGGTCAGCCATGCAAGGCAAAAACCCTACCCGTTGTGCTATCATTCCGCTCACCATGCAGGGACACACACACACACACACACACACACACACACACACCCCAGCACCATCCACTTCTCAGTGCACCAACCCCTATACCTCCTCCCACCCCAAGTTAAGCATGTTTCTTAGGCGGATAGTCTCAGACCAGCCAACAGTACGATTTTAAGGTCTCTTTTGCCTGATCTCCATCCCCTAATGTGCTGCTTAACTACCACATGCTCACAGTGTGCCAGGAGGCCCCTGCTGAGCCTTCTGCATGGGGACCTCCGTGATCCTCAGGCCAGCGTGGGCTTGTATTTCACAGATACAGAACAAGCAGTTTGGTTTTTTTGGTTTGGGGGCTGCACCCAGCAGTGCTCAGGGCTCCTCCTGGTTTTGTGCTCAAGGATCTCTCCGAGTAGGGCTTGGTACACCATAGGGATAGATGGCCAGAGTCTTACACATTGTACTCTCCAGAATAAGCAGTTTGCCCAGACTTTGGTAACGTGGCTAGTGGGGATGGCATGCTGAACCAGGACTGGCTCCTGCCAAAGCCCTTGCTGAGTTGTGGGTGCCCAGTCTATAAGTCAGGGCAGTCCCTTCCACCCGAAGGTGTCTGGGCTAGGCAAGGGGCCATGGGGGGGCCCAGTCCCTTTCACACTGCATTGCTCTGCAGTGATTTCTGCATCTAAATTGACAGACCCGCACTGGCCCTGTGGCTCTGGCTGTGGCCTGGTGGCAGTCTTCTCTCTCGGCCTGTGGCAGATCTGGACACAACACCCTGATCTGGCACAGCATAGGATGAGGACAAAGACAGGACTTGGGGCTGGAGCAATGGCACAGCGGGAGGGCATTTGCCTTGCACACGGCGGACCTGGGTTCCATCCCTGGCATCCCTTATGGGCCCCGAGCACCACCAGGAGTAATTCCTGAGTCAGAGTCAGGAGTAATCCAGAGCATTGCCGAGTGTGACCAAAAAAAACCAAAAAAGGAAAGAAAAAGCACGCCTCTGCGCACCCGAGACTGGTGCCACGTTGTCCTCGGCAGACACCCCTAGAAGACAGGCCTGCCACACACTGGAACTTTGTGCTTGCTTTGTTGTGACAGAGCTAGGAACATGCGCCCAGGAGAGGGACTGACAGGGACAGCTTGAGTATTGACGCTGTCAGCCCAGCCTGACACTGACCAGTCTTCACTACCAGCTGCTGCTGTCACTCACATGTGCTCACTCACCACACACACACAGACTCACACACACACTCCATATTCATATGTGCACTCACATAGACACACACACTTTCTCTCACACACATTCATATGTACGCTCACTTTCTCTCTCTCTCTCTCTCTCTCTCTCCCCTCACACACCCCCTCCTCACACACACACCCCAGTGCTTGCTTTACCCCTTGCAGACACCCTTACACTCTGTCTTCAAACCCTTGGTTTGTTTATAGGGACCCCTGCAGCCTAGGTTGAAGTTGAGAATAGAACTTAGAGCAGGAGGGGCCGGAGCCATAGCCCAGCGGGTAGGGCGCTTGTCTTGCACGCCGGCCCCTGCCGGCCTGGGTTCGATCCCCGGCATCCCATATGGTTCCCCGAGCACTGCCAGGAGTTATTCCTGAGTGCAGAGCCAGGAGTAACCCCTGAGCATGGCCGGGTGTGACCCAAAAAAGCAAAAAAAAAAAAAAAAAAACTTAGAGCAGGTGTGGGTACACCCATTGTTGCCCCCTTCTTTAGGGGTGGGGGCTCACTGTGGCCAGTGCGTGTGCACGTATGTGTGTTTGTGTGCAGCTCCTGTGCATGAGGGGTCCTGGCCCGTCTGAAGCCCTTCTGCCTTTCTTCCTCTGCAGGCTCCAGCTGCTCGGCTGCTGCAGGAGGTTGAAGAGAGACTAACGGGGGCAGCCCCAGGACTAGCTCTGCACCTAATCTCCTTTTGATTTGTTCTGTTTTGGGTCACATCTGTTAATGCTTAGGGGTTACTTCTGGGTCTGAGCTCAGGGATCACTCCGTGGAAGGCTAGGGATCGAACCTCCATTGGCCTTGTGCAAAGCATGTACTCTCTTCAGCTCCAACACCCATCTCCTTTTGGAAGCTGGCCGCCCGACCCTCAGGTAATTTCGTTTTTTGTTCAGAGACCACATCCAGCAGTGCTCTGGGCTTACTCCTGGGTCTGTGCTCACAGCTCACTTTAGTGAGGCTCAGGGGATCATATGGGATGCCAAGGATCAAATCGGATTGGTTGTATGTAAGATAAGAGCCTTAGCCCTTGTACTGTCTCCTCAGCCCCTGACCTTGCTGAACTGTGCCCTGCTGTCTCGACCCCAGCCAATTGTCCTGTGATCATGTGCCTTGGGCCAGCAGACCCGAACATGTCCCTCTTGGCATGGCCTTTGCTCCTTTCTGGGTGCTTGACTCACATAGCCCAGCAGCTGCGGGAGGGAATGACCTGTTAACCCCATGGACCGGGTAGGGTAGGTCTGGCGTCCCTCTGACCCCTCCATCCCTGCTGGACCTGTGCCGTGTTCCCCAAACGGGGCCATGCTAGTGGAGCCCCTTACTCAAGGGGTGGGTACCACTGCGCTCTGCAGGCCTCCCTCTATCCCACACCCCCCCCCCCCATTGGTGCCTCACTGAGCTTCCCAAGAGTCCGGATTCCAGAGGCAGGTCTAGCAGACTTGAACCAGGCCGAGACATTGCAGCAAATGGTTCCCTCAGCCAGTCTGCGCCAGGACCCTTGGCCCCTGTTTGCAGCCAGGGTGCCCCGAGCCTCATGTCTCAGATCCCAGTGTGAGGCCCACCCCCAGTTTGGGGACTGTTGGCAGATGCGCCTCTGGAAGCACAGCAGGAAGATCTGTGGGTGGGCCTGTGAGCAGGGACTGGGGGCCAGCAGGGCCTTGGGATGTCTGCTCACCACCACCACTGCTCCACCCTGGGCCTGCCTGTGTGGTGGCATGAGGGGCTCCTCAGGAAGGGAGGCCGCCCCGCACTCCCCCCTGCCACCCTCTCCCACCCCTGCCCATCTGCTGCCATCCTTCTGCCACCCGCCGCTTGGAGCAGGGCCCGTGCACAGGGCGGGTGGGGTCAGGCGGGCCCACTCATTGTCTGTGCTGCAGCTGCTCCAGCAAACTGTTGTCTAGACCGGGCCGTGCGTAGGGAGCGGGCGGGCAGCGTCACGCAGCTGTGCCCACACCTCCGGCTGCTCTCCAGGGACTTGGCTGGGGAAGGAGAGAGCACGGCCAGGAGGGGGGTACCCGTTCACTCCTAGGTGGCAGTGGTGCCCATGCATTCTTTTTTTCCTTTCTTTTAATTTTTTGGGTCACACCCGGCAATGCTCAGGGGTTATTCCTGGCTCTGCACTCAGGAATCACTCGGGATGCTGATACTGAACCCAGGTCAGCCGCATGCAAGCCAAAAGCCCTACCTTCTGTACTGTCGCCTCCTGCCCTACCCGGGCTCTCATTCCACTTGTAAATTTGTATTCTGATGGAGGGGTCAGCCATGAAGCATCTGATCCCATTCATGAAGTCTGGATTCCGCAGAGAATCCCTGTGGGTTTGGGGTCCTGGTGGGAATCCCCGGCCAGGCTGCTCTCAGGACAGCAGCCTGCCCTCACGGGTCCAGGACGTCACACATGGCAATGCCAGGGCTTTTCTGCTGTGCCACTTCGCTGTCCTGAGAAGTGACATTGAGATGCAGAAGGAGGTATGGAAGTTGGCCAGGCAGAGGCCCCAGCCCGTTGCAGACCTGCTGTGCCCAGCGCCTGCAGCCTCCCACGGCAGGTCTCCCCTGCTTTTCTGTGATTGACTCTGACTCTTCCCGCACTGGGGCCGCAGTCAGGCCTTAGCCTCTCCAGGACCTCTGCTCCGAAGGGGGCCTCATACATAGCCTTTGGAGTCACGGGGGCCTGGTGGCTCTCACTGGACCGCCCCTCATGCCCCAGCTCTGCAAAAGAGATGGGCTGGTAGATTGTTTGCGAGGTGCGTTTTGTGAAACCATTGTGTGAGGGTAGACCAACTGAGTCTGTCTGCCTGTACTCAGAACAGGGACAGCCCAACTTCAGGAGTGGCAGCAAAAACAAAACAAGGAAAAGACAAAATTATTTGTTATATAAAAATGTAGCCTTGTGGGGGCCAGAGCAGTAGTGCAGCAGCTTGGACAATTTCCTTGCACGTGACTGACCTGGGTTTGCGCCCTGGCATCCCATATGGTAAGAAAAATATAACCTTGTGGACCAGGGAGATAGTACAGTGGGTAAAACACTTTGCATGCAACTCAAGCCCAGTTGAGCCTGGCTCAATATGTGGTCTGAGCACCACTGGACAGAGCCAGGTGTGACTCTCCCCAGATTAAATTTTTTAACCTTGTATAGGGATTTTTGGCTCACTGGTGGTAGTTATCACACTGAAGCCTTCACTTGAATCACTTGAATCACTTGAATCCCGTTTATTCATCGATTTGCTCGAGCGGGCGCCAGTAACAGTTCCATTGGACCCTATCACATGCCAGTGTAGCCCAATGGCATCTGGTTGATTCAGGAATATGAAGAGCCTCAAACCGTTCCTTCAGGGTCTTTACAAGGAAGTCTGACCATCTTGTAGGTGGGCGGCCACATGATCTTTTGACATCCCGTGGGATCCAGTCGGTAATGGCTCTAGTCCAGCGGAGGTCTCCAAATCGCATTACATGTCCAGCCCATCTGATTTTCGATGCCTTGGCAAACAAGACAGAGTCCCTGATTCTGGAATAGCGACGGAGGTCAGAACTCCGGATTCCTTCTTTCACTTGAGTGAGGCGTGATATTCCAAGCATAGCTCTTTCGATTCCTCTCTGGGAGACCCGAATAGCATTCTCATCCTGCTTTCGTAGGGCCCAGGTCTCTGAGGCATATTTTAATGCAGGGAGAACAGTGGAGTCAAAGAGATGTGCCCGGAGCCGGAGGTTCTTTGTCCTTTTAGCTATTTCTTCGATGCCTTTGAAGGCATTCCATGCCGCTCTCTTCCTCCTGCGCGCTCAGGTTTTAGGTCATTCATCATGTTGATTTCTCGACCTAGGTACACATAGCTGCTGCATTCAGAGATGTTTGTTCCATTGAGAGTGAATGGGGCCTCAGGAACTAGTTCATTCTTCATGAACATTGTTTTCTTTTTTTTTTTCTTTTTCCTTTTTTTTTTTTTTTTTTTTTGCTTTTTGGGTCACACCTGGCAGTGCTCAGGGGTTTCTCCTGACTCTGCACTCAGGAATTGGGGCCGGCGGCGATAGCCCAGCGGTAGGGCGTTTGCCTTCCACTGCGCCAGCCCATGCCGGCCTGGGTTCGACTCCCGGTATCCCATATGGTCCCCTGAGCAACACCAGGAGTAATTCCTGAGTGCAGACCCAGGAGTAACCCCTGAGCATCGCCGGTGTGACCCAAAAAGCAAAAAAAAAAAAAAAAAAAAAAGGAATTACTCCTGGCAGTACTGGGGACCATATGGGATGCCGGGAATCGAACCCGGCCAGCATGGGCCAAGGTAAGGCAAACGCCCTACCCACTGGGCTATCGCTCCGGCCCCAAACATTGTTTTCTTTAGATTCAGCTGTAGACCTATCTTTCTACATTCTCGGTTGAAGTCAGCCAGCATTTGTGCCTCTTGGCTAATGTTTGGTGTTATTAGAACGATGTCATTAGCGAAGCGGAGGTGGTGTAGTTGCCGACCATCTATCTTCACTCCCATTCCTTCCCATTCTAATTGTCGCATGATGTTCTCGAGGGTGGCACTGAAGAGTTTTGGTGAAATGGTATCACCCTGTCGAACCCCTCTTTTCACATTAATGATCACTTCTTTGTAGAATGGTGAGATCCTGGTGGTGAATCCGTAATACAGCTCACGAAGGATCTTGATGTATTGGGTTTGAACACCCTGTTTGGCTAGGGCTTCGATGACTGCTTCAGTCTCCACAGAATCAAAGGCTTTCTGTAAATCAATGAACGTGAGACAGAGCGGTTTACCTCCAAATTACCGTAAATATTCTACCCACCCCTCTCAGAGAGCCCCACAAAGTAATGAGAATATAGCGCCCGCATGGCAGAGACTGGCAAGCTGTCCGATGCGTGTTCGATATGCCAAATCCAGTAACACTGAAGCCTTGCATATATATAAAACAATTTGGCATTATTGTAAACATGAGCTGTTTGTGGGGGGCAGAGAGATAGTTCAGACTTTGCATCCTTTGCATGCAGGGAGCCTGTGTTCAGTCCCCAGCACTGTATGGTCCCCTGGCTACCACTGGAATCATCCCCTGAGCACAGAGGCAGAAGTAGTCCCTGAGTACTGCCAGGTGTGACCCTTAAACAAAAAATGTAAACTCTTTGGGCTGGGAAGTAGTGCACAGGGGCTAGAGAGGCCCTGGTTGGGGGCAGCCCCCTGATAGTCTCAAGAAGCTAGGCCGGGGCCAGAGCGATAGTCCAGCAGGTAGGGCATTTTGCCTTGCACTCAGCTGACCTGGGTTCAATCTCCTGCATCCCATATGGTCCCCGAGCACCGCCAGGAGTAGTTCCTGAGTGCAGAGCCAGGAGTAACCCCTGAGCATCGCCGGGTGTGACCCCAAAAGAAGGGGAAAAAGCATTAGGCCAAGGATTTTTTTTTTTTTTTTGGGTCACATCCAGCAGTGCTCCAGGGTTGCTCCTGGCTCTGCATTCAGGAATTACTCTTGGCGGTGCTCGGGGATCATATGGATGCCGGGATGGAACCCGTGTAGGCTGCTGCATGCAAGGCAAACATGCCCTACCTGGCTATGCATCGCTCTGGCCCCAACGTTAGGCCAAGGATTGCCATAAGTGACCCCCCAGTGCTCTAGCACTCTTGGGAGACTCAAGAGAAAACAAGTTTTAACTCAAAGAAGCGGAGAGGTGGGGATGGGCCGGGCGATAGCACAGTGAGTAGGGCATTTGCCTTGCACGCGGCTGACCGGGTTCAATCTCCAGCATCCCATATGGTCCCCGAGCACAGCCAGGAGTAATTCCTGGGTGCAGAGCCAGAAGTAACCCCTCAGCATTGCTGGGTGTGACCCAAAAAGAAAAAAAAGGGGGGGCTGGGGGGTAAGGCTGGAGCAATAGTACAGCCTGGTACTATGTTCCCTATACTATTACAGGGCTCTTGCCTTGCTCACAGCTGACGGGGTTCGATCCCTGGCATCCCATATGGTCCCCTGAGTGCCTCCAGGAGTAATTCCTGAGCCAAGAGCCAGGAGTAAGCCCTGAGCACTGCTGGGTGTGGCAACCTACCCCCCACCCCCAAAAAAAGAAAATAAACCTAAGGTGTCAGGGATGTAGCTCAGTGAAGCTCAGTGATCCTTTGTGTTTCTCATGTCAGAAGAGGCCCTGAGGCTTTTTTCCCAGCATCATTTTAAAAAGGACAATGGGGGGGCTGGAGCGATAGCACAGTGGGTAGGGCGTTTTCCTTGCATGCAGCTGACCCGGTTCGATCCCCAGCATCCCATATGGTCCCCTCGAGTAGCTCCAGGAGTAATTCCTGAACGAAGAGCCAGGAGTAACCCCTGAGTATTGCCGGGTGTGACCCAAAAAGCAAAAATAAATAAATAAATAAAAATTTAAAAAATAAAATAAATAAAAAAGGAAAATGTGGTCCAAGTGATAGCATAGCACAATGGGTAAGGCGTTTACCTTGCACTCGGCCCACCCAGGTTCGATCCCCAGCATCCCGCATGGTCCCCCGAGCATCACCAGGAGTAATTCCTGGGTGCAGAGCCAGGAGTAACCCCTAAGCATTGCCAGTGTGACCTAAAAAGAAAAAAAAAAAAAAAAAAAAAAGGAAAACATGGGAAAAAGCAACACCCTAAAGGAGCTTTTATTCCTTTGTTTTTTGTTTGTTTGTTTGTTTGGGGGACCCTTACACAGCAGTGCTATCTAGTTACTCCTGGCTCTGCACTAAGGGATCACTCCTGGCAGTGCCTTAAGGGACCTTGTGGAATGCCAAGGATCAAACCCTGGTCGGGCGTGTGACAGGCAAACACTCTACCTGCTGTACTTTTTCCCCCCTTTTCCTAGGGGGAAAGAAGCTAGGTCCATTTTTGTACAAGGCAAGTGCTTAGTGAGCAGTACCCTACCCTAAAATTAGCTTTCTAAGTCAATTTAGCCTCAGAATATCAAATGTCCTCATAACCATTAAGATCAATGCAAATACAGCAGTAAAAATGGAAAAATAATATGAATTGGAAGTGTGTAAGACAAATTCTTGGGAGATGGTATAGCCATCAGGGCACTTTCGCCAGCAGGCAGCTGACCTGGATTCAATCCTTGACACCCCATATGATCCTCTGAGCCTGGGAGGCAGGATCCCTGAGCACTGCTAGATGGGCGCCAAAACCAAACCAGGGTGTGGAGATGTAGTACCACAGATAAGGGGCGTTTGACTTACACAAGGCTCTCCTGGGTTCTATCCCCAGCATCTCATATGGTCCTCTGAGTACCGCCAGGAGTAACCCCTGAGCATTGCTGGGTGTGATCCTCCCCCTCCCAAAAAGAAGAAAAAAAGAAAAGAAACACTGGGACTGGAGAGATGGAACAATAGTAAGGCATTTGCCTTGTAGCTATTCTGGGTTCAGCCCCAGTACCCCATGAGGTCCTCTGAGCCCTTCTAAGCATGATCCCTAATGACTGCAAGGGGTCACCAACAAAACCATACACACCGGAAAAGAAACTCTAAGGGCTAGGGAGATGGCCCCTAGCCCTTGAACTATGGGCTATCCCATGTCCCAAAAGCCTGGAACATGTGCTTTACATATGGAAGGCCCAAGTTTGACCCCTGGCACTACTGGGAAGGGTCCCTTCACACTCCTGAGGCTAGCCCCTGAACAACATCGGTCACTTGTCACTTGTTCATCAATTTGCTCAAGTGGGCACCAGTAATGTCTCCTTTCGTTGGGAATGAGGTCCATTCAGTATGGTCCTAAAACCAAACCAGAGTAATGTGTGAGTACTGATGTCACATCCTCGGTAGGACCATCCAGTGGACAGTTTGAAAAAGGGCGAGTCATGTGCAGGCTCTGGGGGTCCACTTGCCTACTCTGCAGACAGTTGGGCTCCAGGTGGGCACAGCCTCCCATGGGGCCCTGTGCCCACAGCCCAGCCAGGGGCTGCATGTGCCCCAGTGTGTGTTCTCACTTGGTGTCGGAAACATGCGCCATCCCTGAGTCGGGTGCGGGCCTCCACGGTGTCAGGGTGCTGGGGAGAACATTGTCGTACAGGAATAAGAGTCATGATTTTTCTGTTTGTACTTTGAGCTCTGTTTCACATCAAATTCACAGAGGAAGGGACTCTAGTGGTCTCACAGCAGGGCCTGTCTTGGGTCAACACAGTCTTACACACATGCACCCACAGACCACAGGCTGCGTTTCCACCAGCCCTCAGTCCCCTTCCTCTCGCCCTGCCCTCCCTTCCTGACTCGACTCCCGGAGTGTTGTAGCAGTTCCCCACCCCCATCCCGTGCCCCCAGGAGCTGGACCGGGGTGCGCCATTCCTTACCTGGGGCTCTGCTGGCCTCAGGAACTCGTGCCGTCCTCTCACCACCAGCCTCTGTGGCCTACGCATGCTGCTCCAAGTACTTCCGCTCGAGCCCCTCATTAATCCCGAGTGCAAGTGTAAAGAGCTGTGGTTCTGTTTGTCACCAGGAACCTGGGAGGCCCCTCTGGGAGGGGGAGGTGGCAGCGGCGGTGGGAACGGCAGCAGCAGCTGTGTGACGCAGCCCCAAGCCAGAGACTTGCAGGGGGCAGAGAGGGGGTTCTCAC
Source organism: Cryptotis parvus (assembly GCA_021461705.1). Taxonomy (NCBI): domain Eukaryota; kingdom Metazoa; phylum Chordata; class Mammalia; order Eulipotyphla; family Soricidae; genus Cryptotis; species Cryptotis parvus. The sequence goes on along the minus strand of JAJIBD010011555.1, from coordinate 22,301 downwards.
TGCCTGCTCAGTGAGCAGGATCGTGTCTGTCTCACCAGAGCTGAGGATGAAGCGGAGAGCGTCCGACAGAGGAGCTGGGGAGACGTCGGCCAGGCGAAAGCTCTAGGAAGTGGAATTTCTGGAAATAATGCAAAGAGAGCTGGACCATTCATCCTGGGTAAGCCGCTGAGCAGTGGGGTGGGGGAACAGGACAGGGGCAGCCCAGACTGAGGCCACACAGTGATGTGCCACCCACATGGCGTCCAAGCCTGGGTCTCCACCTCACCCCTGTGTGTGCAGCGGAGCTAGGGCAGGGAAGACCTGCCGAGTTGGCATTTTGGTTGTTGTATTACTTAGCTCAGACTCATCTGAGAGCCAGACTGTCCCCCTGTTACCCCCCATGGTGTCACCCATGGAAGCACCTAAGCTGCATTGGACAGAACTCGGGCTCCACCAGAGAAGGCCCAGCTCTGACCGCTCTTGAAGGGATGCTTCACAAGGTGCTCTAGTGCCCATTGTGTGTGGAGCTGGCACAGAAAGCCCGCCGTCGGGCTAGAGCGATAGCCCAGCAGGTAGGGCGTTTGTTCTGCACACGGCCGGCCCATGCCGACCCGGGTTCGATCCCGACATCCCATATGGTCCCCGAGCATCACCAGGAGTTATTCCTCGGTGCAGAGCCAGGAGAAACCCTTGAGCATTGCAGGGTGTGACCAAAAAAAAAAAAAAAAAAAAAAAAAAGAAAAAAAAGAAAAAAGAAAGCCCACTGAGCTGTGGGCTCAGTGGTCCCTGGTCCAGAGGTGGGCAGGGTCTCTGTGGCCAAGGAGCTCAGCTGGTCCAGGTGCCTGTGCTCAGGCTTGTAGAGGGGTGAGGATCTCATTTTCCCAGGGATATCACAGTGACTGGACAGGCACGGTACTGCCCTCATGGAACTGAACATAAACAGTGGGAACCCACATGAGCTCCCAGAGCATAAGAGCCTCAGAGAAGAGAAACAAGATGGTGTGTGTGAGCATAAGAAGGACCCAGGGGCCAGAGGGATAGTACAGCAGGTAGGGCATTTGCCTTGCACTAAGCAAGCCCTGGTTCAATCCCCAGCATTCCATATATAGCCCCCAGAGCACCGCCAGTAGTGATTCCTGAGTGCAGAGCCAGGAGTAAAACCGTGAGCACTGCTGGGTGTGGCCCAAAAAAGCAAAAAAATAAATAAAAGGACCTAGAGTGGCCAGAGATTGTCTAGTGGGTAGGGTACTTGCCTTACATGCAGCTGAGCCCAGTTTGAATCCCCAGAACCCCATATTTTCCCTTGAGCCTCTCCAGATATGATCCCTTATCTGGATCATAAGGGATCATAAGGGATCATAAGCCACCAGGTTGGCCCTTAAAAAAAAACAGAAGATCTTAGAATAGCAGACACAGGGCAGGTCTGTATGAGGAAGTAACATCCGGACTGCCCCAAGATTGAGAGGGAAACAGCAAGCAGCACTCTGGAAGGAACTGCAGGAGCAGTGTGTGTGCAGTGGGTCTGTGACAGGCTATAGGAGTCAGTCTGTCTGTCTGTCTGTCTCTGCAGGAGCAGTGTATGCAGTGGGCCTGTGACGGGCTATAGGAGTCTGTCTGTCCATCTGTCTGCAGGAGCAGTGTGTGTGCAGTGGGTCTGTGACAGGCTATAGGAGTCTGTCTGTCTGTCTGTCTGCCTCTGCAGGAGCAGTGTATGCAGTGGGCCTGTGACGGGCTATAGGAGTCTGTCTGTCCATCTGTCTGCAGGAGCAGTGTGTGTGCAGTGGGTCTGTGACAGGCTATAGGAGTCTGTCTGTCTGTCTGTCTGTCTGTCTGTCTCTGCAGGAGCAGTGTGCAGTGGGCCTGTGACAGGCTACAGGAGTCTGTCTGTTTTGGTTTAGGGCCACACCTGGCCATGCTCAGAGCTTACTCCTGACTGCACTCAGGGATCACTCCTAGAGGAACTCGGGGAACCACACAGGGTGCTGGGAACTCAAACTAGGATTGGGCACGTGTAAAGCACGTGCTATCTGCTGTACTATATCCCGCCCCAGCTTCCCCGTCTGGAAGTAATAGCTCAGAGAAGTTGGCACCTGAGGCTGGGAAACAAAATCAGGAGGTCAGGAACAAAAGCAAGAAAAGTCTTAGGGCAAGTCTAGAGGTCAAAAAAGTTTTGAGTTTTGATTGTATATTATGAACCTGGAGTCCTGATAAGCATTTTCAGCAGATCAGGACACGTGGCATTTCTGTAAGTTGAGACAGCGCCGTGCTACAGAACGAGGAGCTGCAAAGTTAAAAGGCTCTGAAGCTGCTGCTCCATGGCGCCAGCTGGACTGAGGCTAGCCAGACTCTGCAGGGCAACATGCCAAGTTCTTGACTTTTTGGAGCCTCACCCAGAGTTGCTAATTCAGGGGGTCCAGGTTGTAAGTGAGCCCTCTTCAAACAGTGCTCCCCAGAGGGCTTCACGCGATGCCCACTGTGGGAAGTTCCTCTGTGAGAAGGAGCCTGTGGGAGCCAGCCTCGTGCAGGCACGCAACTCCCCTCCATTTGTGCGGGTGAGTTTGGTGGCTGTGATTGTGGTGCCATGGCCACAAGAGCTCCTGAGCAGTCAGCCAGGGAGCAGCCTGGGAGATTGGACAGCGGGCAGGGTGCTTGCCTTGCATCCCGTCACCCCTGAGCCTACTCCCCTGAGCACCCACAAAGGAGGGAAGTAAGCCAGTGACTCTGCCGCAGGTCCTCGGCTGGGCAATTCTCCGGTGCCCAGCATTGTGCAGTGTTTGGCGAGGAAAGATGGCACAGATGACTTTTATCAGCTGAAGGTAAGTGAGGCGCAGCGTATGGTGTGTGTCCGTGCTTGCGTGTCTGCATGTGTGTGCGTGCTCCCTCAAGATGCAGAGGCCATCCTCCAGCCCGCTCCTCCCTCTCTGCCTTCACACCTGCACCTCCCGTGGAGCCAGAGTAGCGCTCTTTCTTCCTGGGAAGCAGTCAAGATCGCACGGTCTCACTCCGAACGGGTCCCAATTGAAAGCACTTTATCTGCGCATAAATTACCCAGGCGGGTGTCTCACCTCACCTCAGTGGAGCCCGTGGGCGTGTGCGCGCGGGTGTCACGGGGGCAGGGGGCAGCATGAGCCCTGTGCCTCTGTGCCCTTGGTGAGGTTGGGCCTTTCTTCCCTGTGTCTCCCTGCAGATCCTGACTCTGGAGGAGAGAGGGGACCAGGGAGTCGAAAGCCAAGAGGAGCGGCAAGGGAAGATGCTGCTACACACCGAGTTCTCCCTGTTGTCCCTGCTGCACACGCAGGACGGTGTGGTCCACCACCACGGCCTTTTCCAGGTGCATGCAGGGCAAGCCCCTGCAGCTGGCCTTGCTGGCCCTGTGTGCCAGTGGCAGCAATAAATAAGCTTCCTGGGCGGGTGGGCTGGAGGTCAGGCTGGGGCCAGGCTCCCGCCAAACCCATTACAGCCCAGTGGGAACAACCACAGTTTATGCTTTTCCAGGAACTGAGGAAAGCAGGAAGTCCCTTAAAGACACATGGGCTCCTTCTTGTTGTGCTGTCAGGAGTTGGCTGGGCGAGCACTGGGAACAGGCCTCTGACCTGCTGGGGGACTCTGCGGTCCACTCTGGTCCCAAGAGTCCTGGGCAGTGCCCGGCTTTCATCAGCCTTCCTGGGCAAAGGAAAGATCATGTCTCTGGCAGGTAGGGTCAGATTGATGGACAGGGAGGCCGCTAGCTCAGGCCCCCGAGAGCGACTACAGGGCCCCAGGCTGGGGACACACAGTGGTATCGGCTGGAATATGGGAGGCCTGAGGAGCCAGGGCACATCCAGTATTGAGGGCTCCGACCTGTATTTGAGTAGTCTGGGTTGCAAGGGGTGCCTCAACCCACCTGAGGGTTAAGCGTCCTGCTTCCAGCGACCTGCCCTGTCCAGGCTTGTCCTCACCGTCAGTCCCGCAGCTCCATTTCCTGACATCAGGCCGCGTGTCTTCACCCTGTGCATCCCTCCCTCCCAGGCTTTTCTTCAGAGTACTGTTAGCAACTCTGAAAATGTGAGAGCAAACGGCAGGTGGCTTTCACTTCTCGGAGTTCTGTCTCTGCTAGCTTCCAGAGCTTCATCCAAGGTGCCATCTCAGTTTTGGAAAAGGGAACCTTGATGATTAGGAGTGTTCCTGGAATCATCCATGTTTCTGCCACTGTGCCAGGCCTTAGCGGCAGGGAAGTAGGGGTGTGGTCCTGGTGTCAGGGAGAAAGGTGGGTCCCCAGAGGAGACAGCCAGCCCACAATGAAGGTAAAGGTCCTGAGTCACAACTGCCTCTTGTGTAAGTTGAAATACTCTTCGTAAGGAAGACAGGGATGGAACCTGCAGCCGCGGTCTTGACAGCACTGCCTTGCCCAGCCCTGGCTACAGTGGGAACGCTTGGAACGGTGTAGCCGCGTGACTTCTCCCCAGCAACCTGGGAGCAATGACCAAGGGCTCCACCTTCCGGAGGGGCCAGGAGAGGGTCAGCACTGGCTGGGTCCTACAGCTGAAACCAGGCATTGGCAAAGTCTTTTCGTAACTGCTGGGCTGAGGTGGCCCCAAGTCTCCCCTCTCTGTGAGCGCAGAGCGCTTTAGCTTTGTCCAGCCGCCTTGGACATAGGAAGTAACAGGGTCGTGGCTGGGCTCCCTGGAGTGGCCTGGATTCCTGTATGAGGTGTGCTCGGCACTTACAGGCTCACCTGCAGCAGGGTCCTTTGTGTTAGTATCTAAAGCGTGAAGCCTGGGGGTCCTCCTGACTGGTCCTCACTGGATCCAGCCCTTGTTGTCGAGGAAACTGGGCCCCCATGGTGCATGCCTTTACTGAGATCCCTAGCACCCACCTGACCTGGGACCCCTCCACAGCCCGCCCATGGCTGGTTTGTCCCAGCTCAGCCCCATCCTGTGCCTTCCAGGACCGCACCTGTGAAATTGTGGAGGGCGCAGAGTCAGGCCGGATGGTTAAGAAGATGAAGAAGCGCATCTGCCTGGTCCTCGACTGCCTGTGTGCCTACGACTTCAGTGACAAGACCGCCGATCTGATCAACCTGCAGCACTACGTCATCAAGGAGAAGCGGCTCAGTGAGCGGGAGACCGTGGTCATCTTCTGCGACGTGGTGCGCGTGGTGGAGGCCCTACACCAGGTAAGCCGCCCACCTGCCCGCAGGGTGAGCTGGTGTCTGGTCGGGAAGAGGACAGTCAGGCTGCAGCTGAGCTTGTGAGTGTGGGGCATCTGATCCCCCCATGTTCCAGCTTAGGACAGCTGGTGCCCAGGACAGGCTGCTGCACTCAGGCCGGAGGCTCTGGGCCCCACAGTCTGGCAGCTCCCCCTTAGCGTGTACCCAGATGGCTGGTATCTGATGAGCAGAAGGGAGGGGAGGAGCTGAGCACTGTGCTCCGGCCTCTCTCCCGCCCTGGCCTGGGCCCTGAGGTCTGAGAATGGCCCCCATCTATTTGGGGCAGGTGGGACAGCCCAGGGGCCCTTTTCTGCACTCACCCTCACAGTGCCAGCAAGACGCGTTTCTCATTTTCCAGAAAAACATCGTGCACCGAGACCTGAAGCTCGGGAACATGGTGCTCAACAAGAGGTGAGGCTTGTTTCTCTGTGGGCTCTGCCGTCAGCCACCTTTGCGGGCCGGTGGGCGGGGCCAGTCAGGGAGGCACCTGCTTCTGCTTTGCTGCCCAGGACCATGGCATACACTCAGAGCGGGTGTTGCAGGCCACCAAGATGGGGCTATGGGGTCGGGTTATGTTGTAGCGCCACCCTGGCCCATTCATTTGGGGCATCTCAAGGGCTCTGATGAGTGTGAGCACGATCAGAACAAGCCGTCAGCTGGTCTGCGGGTAGGGCCGGGCGAGGGAGGAGCCCGTCAGGCAGCTTCAGGAACAGGACATAGGTCAGGCTGTGTCCACAGGCCCCCAGTCCAGGACACCAGCCAGGCAGTGCCCTGGACCCAGCAAGTGAGCAGTCTCTGGTCTTGTCAGGGGTCTGGCAACTCCAGTTCACCCCTGTTCTCAGAGGAAGATCCAGCAAGGCCTTGCTTCAGGCTGCCGCAGGGGCTCTCACTCCGCAGGTTCCCAGAGTGGACAGGAAGGGCCTGCCCAACACCCGCCTCCCTGTCCTGCTACCCCTGAGCCGTGCCTGTGCTGTGTGGAGGGCTGTGGTGGCGACAACTCGACTCAAAGCAGACACAGCTGGGGTCCCTGTGCTTGCCCCGGCCCATGGGGGAGGCCACCCGGAGAGAAGCTGCCATGAGGCAGAGGGGACACCTGGACCCATGATGCCCGTGGCTCCCTCTCCGTGCTGATGCCTGTCCTCCACCCCACTAGCAGCCGCTGCTCTCTGCGGCGTGACCTTGAGCAGATGCCCCCTCTCAGCGCTGGGACCTGCAGGGCCACAGCCAGTCACAGCAACACCTCGGTGGGCTCCTGAAGGCCAGACCTGAACCCATTGCTCTCCAGCTAGGAGCCTCAGTCCCCTCGTCCCAATGAGCCTCTCCCAGCTCAAAGTTAGGGGTGCAGAGGTTACAGAGGAGGCTGCCATGTAGCCTGCACAACTGTAAGAGAGCTGAAGAGGGCCCAGGTGCCGCCTGTGGGGAGGGTAGGAAGGCCGAGCAGACAAGCCTGTCCACTCAGGACTTGGGGCTCGAGCCAGTCACCACCCCACTCAGCACTGAGGCTCCCTGGTCCCACTCAGGAGGACCCCCCCACATCCGGGGGGGTTATGGGAACAGGCCCTCAGGCTCCTGCCCTCTAACCTCAACGCTGACCTCTGGTCCCACACTGGGTCAGCTTCCGCTGTCATTTCTCCAGGGCCTGCGTTTGGGGGATGGAGTCCAAAGGTCACACTTCTCTAGAAGCCAGGAGCTGCCGTGGCTCTGTGCATCCAGGGAGTGGGTGTTGGGGGGTTGTGTTTGCATATGTGCATGTGTGTTGTGTGTACGCGTGTGCATGCGCACCTGTGTTTTCAGGCCTGTTTTCAGTTTCTGGCACCTCTTCATGCTGTGTCTAGGCTGTGCTTCCTCACTCTGCCCTTTCCCTTTGAGGACAGACATTCTCCCTGCCTGTCGCTTGAGTCTTGCTTGGGAGCTCTGGTGAAGACAGGTGTGGCACAGTACCCACTAGGGTGGCCCAGAGCCTGCCTCCAGCCTCCTACCCCACATGGGAAGGCAGGGGTCCACCTGGTAACCCTGTGGCTGGCACACACACCAGCAGCAGCCTAACCTGCTTCCACGGGAGGGGCTTGGGAGAAACCCCAGGGCGGCTGCCTCATGGTGGACAGAGGCCCAGCTTGACAGAAATCCCCATCTGGGTAATGTGAGCTTTGCAGTGGTCTCATTCTCCTTCCTCTTTTCTCTTTGGGTAGCAAGTTGCAGACCAAGTTCCTAGAAAAGAGAAAAACATTGCAGTAGCCCAGAGGCCATAGCTGACGGGTGACTCACCCAGCAGGCCTGCTGATGCACAGCGCTCGCTTGCCGGCCCTCGCCTCCTCTGACAGCACCAGACTGGGGTCTGGGACCCCCGGGGATCTAGGTACCATCTAGCAAAGGAGCTGGTGGTGGCAGGACAGGGGAGTGTGGCCCAGCCTCCAGGGATCTGAGTGCTTGACCTTGAGGTTGGATTCCCGTGGGGAAGATCCCAGCCCCTTCAGTGGCAGAGCAGTGTGGCCCCGCTGGCTGGCAAGTGGTCTCGGCCACTTGAGCCCTGCCTGCCTTGCCCCCTGCACCCAGGACTGGCAGGTCCTGGAGCTCAGCCCAGGGCGCACAGGTGCTCCAGGACCTTCTGTCACCGTCTGACTCTTACTGCCACCTCAGAGGTGGTGTGTTTTCCTGGGCGCTCCCCTCAGGAGCTTCTGGGACTCATCCTGGAGAAAGCATCAGACTCGGTGCCGAGCACCAGGCACGGATTAGGTGCTTTCCTTGGATTATCTGATACTCTTAAACCCCAGTACAGTCCCGGGAGTTAGATGAGAGATTGAGGTTTAGCAAGAGAGAAAATAGCTTGTCCCTGCCCACATTTCCACGGGATGGCTGGCCAGAACCAGACCAGGAACTTCCCTCCTAAGCCCACCTCTCCCAGGTACCTGCGTGAGGGACGCTTCCCGCTGCAGTGGCCACTGCGGCTAAGGAGAAAGCGGTGCTTCTACTCCTGGGGACCTCCGCCCCGGGGCCTGGTCTCTTCCCACGGTCAGGCAGTGACCTGGGAGGTTCGGCACCCAGCAGCTTCTCAGCGCTCTGGTGAGCCTGGGCAGAGACCCTCTGCTACTCACTTGGGCTATGGCCACCTCGTGGCCACTGGCCCAATCCCTGTGGCTTCAAAGGAGGGCCTGCATGGTGAGCCAGAGTCAATGTTGCCCATTGGAATGCAGAGGACAGGCTGGCCTTTGTTTGGCCCTGGACTGAGCCTGCCAGCAGAATTCCCCCAGGCCAGCTCACAGGGCTCTCAAGCCTCAGGGACCAATTTTAGGGGAGCCCATGTCAGGCTCCGAGCCCCACCTTGCAGCTTCTAAGGAGGTGGTCTGGGCCCCTGGGGGCTACCTCTCTGCTCTCCCATCACTGCTCAAGGGTTGCCCTGGCGGAAAATGCCTCAGCCCTTTGTTCTCTGTGTGAGCTGAGAAGGGGTCCAAGACCAGAAATGCTGCACTGAGGTGTGTGTGTGTGTGTGTGTGTGTGTGTGTTGGGGCGCTGAGAGGGGTCTCAGTTCTAGGTCGGGCGAAGCTCAGGTATGAGGGATCTGTAACGACAAAGTAGAACAGCAGTCAGGGGCACCCACAGGTGACCATCTCAGGGCACTCTGACTGGGCGATCTTCTCCTGCGCCTGTGTGGCTTCATGAGACGCATCCCGTATAGGCCACCATGGGTGGGAGAAATGACCCAGGGGCAGCCACCACCCTTACCTCCCAACCTGTGAGCTTAGCCCTGTGCTTGCCCGAAGAGGCCAGCTCAAGGAATGACAGTGGTGCCTAAAGGCCGCCCCTGAGGCCCTGCTAGTTCCCTCTCCTCCACCCAATGAGGGGATGTGTAGTTGGGCCTCCCCTGCTGGGTCTTCCTGGGAGCTGGTTTGTTCCAGGCCCTGAGCTGTCTGTCCTGTGACACCCAGCTGGGGCAGCCCCAGGTAGCACCTGAAAGCTCGCTGGTCAGGGGCACTCGGCTCCCCAGAAGGCAGCATGCCCACATTTCCTGGGGAGGCAGTAAGGGGTGTGAGCTCCGGCTCAGCAGGGGTGCCCCGGGTGAAGACTTGCAGCTACTCACTCTGGCCCTGCCCCCAGGACACATCGGATAACCATAACCAATTTCTGCCTGGGGAAGCACCTGGTGAGCGGGGGGGACCTGCTGAAGGACCAGAGGGGAGCCCTGCCTACATCAGCCCTGACGTGCTCAGCGGTAGGTCCTCTCTGAAGCTCTGCTGCGGGAAGATGCTGCTACCGGGACCAGCGGGAATGGGCCTTGCCGGGGCTCCTGAGGGAACAGCAGCACCATGGAGCCGGGCCAGCCTGGACACAGCACAGGCAGAGCTATTACTGCCTTCAGCCCTGGTGGGGTGGGGCAACCTTGGGGGAAGCTTGCAGAGGCCCCCCACGGCATCCTGTCCTGGCTCCCACACTGCCCCTTAAGGTCAGCTGCATGAGACTTCCTATGCCTGAGCAGGGAAAAGAGAGCCATGTGGGGGATGCGAGTCGGGCAGGCAGTGCCCGACTTCACCTCCAGAACCCTCTGCCCACCCCTATGGTGCCCCAGCACCCAGAGGAGGGATCGTGGTGTCTGGGGGGGCTCTCTGGGACCCAAGCATGAGGGCCTGAGTCAGGCCATGAGTGGACTCAGTGTGAGAGGAAGCGAGCAGAGCCAGGGAGGCCGGAGACCCATGAGCTGAGTGCGTGTCCCTACACCCGCAGGCCGGCCATACCGGGGCAAGCCGAGTGACATGTGGGCCCTGGGCGTGGTTCTCTTCACCATGCTGTACGGCCAGTTCCCCTTCTACGACAGCATCCCGCAGGAGCTCTTCCGCAAGATCAAGGCCGCCGAATACACCATCCCCGAGTGAGTCCTGCCCGCGGGCCAGGGAGGGGGTGGCCAGTCTGCCTGCCCGCCCCCTGAGCCCTCTTCTCTCTCTGTCAGGGACGGGCGGGTTTCGAGAACACCGTGTGTCTCATCCGCCAAACTGCTGGTCCTCGACCCCAGCAGCGCCTCGCCGCGGCCGACGTGCTGGACGCCCTCAGTGCCATCATTGCCTCATGGTGAGTGGCAGGCGGGGCCAGGGTGCTTGGGAGTGGGGTCCAAGGGGTCTGTCCCCACTCCAGGCATGCAGAGCTCAAGTTTCTCGGAGGGTGGGCCTCAGACTTGACCGTCTTCTGCACATCAGAGGAGGCTATCTGTGTGCTGGGCATGGTGAGAGTGACTAGAGCCTTCAAGGATGGCAGCATCTGCCCCAGAGAAGGGGTCCCTCATGCCAGGAAGGCGTGGAGCTGGGCGCTGTGCACCCGATCGCAGAGCTCCCTGGGCCAGGCTGACCGGTGTACCCCTGCAGGCAGTCCCTGTCGTCTCTGAGCGGGCCTCTGCAAGTGGTGCCTGACATCGACGACCAGCTGAGCGGCGCAGACAGCGTGCAGGAGGTGAGTGCCAGGGAGCCCTGGCAGGCAGGCTAGGAGGGCTGTGGGGCGCCAGGGCCGCCTCCCCTTCTGGGGTCTGGCTCTGCACGCGCCGGCCTCTGTCACGCTTCTCTGTGTCGCTGACCCCAGGCCTTCTGCTTCCAGATGACTCATTTCTTCCCGTTTCCTCTCCTCTCAACCCCTCCCTGGACTGCAGAAAGTGCTGGGTTCTGCGGGGAGGGCCAGAGAACAGGGTGCCAGGTGACCACAGTGTGTGGGAGGTGCCCCCGAGGGCAGACTGTGAGGAGGACACCCCCTGGTCCTGGAGTGTCCAGCGCCCTCTGCTCCCAGGGCTGTGCCACAGCCTGGCCTCTCTGGCACGCCTGGCTGCAGGACCATGTTCTGATCCTCGTTTTTTTTTTCTTTTTGGGTCACACCCGGCGACACTCAGGAATTACTCCTGGCAGTGCTCAGGAGACCATATGGGATACCGGGATCGAACCCGGGCCAGCACAGGCCGGCCGCGTGTAAGGCAAATGCCCTACCCGCTGGGCTATTGCTCTGGCCCCTGATCCTTGTGTTGTAAGGAGGATTTGGGCTCGGAGGGTAAAACAGTTTCTCCAAGGCACTGTGTCTGAGGTGAGGAGCTCAGGCTCCAGCCAGTTCTGAGCCCTGCCCAGGGCTGTGTGGGACAGGCGCCCGGCGCTGCACGTGTCACCACCCCTTGACCACTTGAGCAGCTCAACGTGGACGGAACACAGAGAAAGGGGCTGGCCTCTGGATCTCTGACGTGCCTCGGGAACTGCTCTGACGAGTTCCAGTCCCCTTCACTTCACATGGAGGACACTGAGGTTCCCAGAGAAGCTGGGCACCCAGCTCAGAGCTCCGTGGAGCCTGCTACTCCCTCCCAGGCTGCTGGGTGGCAGGGGTGAGGGGGTTAGTGGGAGTCCAGACTTTCAGCAGGGCCTTGGGCTCCTCGGCCAGTGCCTGCAGCCCACTCTACCCCCCCCCCCCAGGCAAAGGTCACGGAGGAGTGTTCCCAGTACGAGTTCGAGAACTACATGCGGCAGCAGCTGCTGCTGGCCGAGGAGAAGAGCTCGGTCCACGAGGCCCGAAGCTGGGTGCCCAAGCGGCAGTTTGGCAGTGTGCCACCCGTGCGACGGCTGGGCCACGACGCACAGCCCATGAACCCACTGGACGCAGCCATCCTGGCACAGCGCTACCTGCGGAAGTAGCAGCCTTGGGCGGGGACCCCACACGCCCACATCCGACTGACTGTGGGCACCAGTGTGAGTGCTCAGCACCCCCGGCTGCAGCTGGACACAGGCAGGGACAGCCCAGGGCACACATGGGTCAGCAGAGGTACCACCAAGCTACCTTTTGGAACGATTGCTTGATTGTTTGGTTTTTTAATCTGAGAAGCCTAGAAAACTAATCTGCTTTTAATCATGACGTTTTAATCTACCTCTGTCTCTCTAACCATGCTGTCTCTGGACTGAGGGGGCAGGAGCCCACCCACCTACCCAGTCCCCACCGCCCCCAGCACTGCCCTGGACGTGCTGGCTGCCGCCCCCCCCACAGACACCCACCGGGGCTTGCCCAGGTCCCTCCCACAGTCTGTTTTGGTCCCCAGGTCCCTTGGTCCATCCACGCTTTGGAAACCTTCACCTCATCTTAAGTGGAATTCAAATATATTTATTTTTGTATTGAAACCAACTTCTTTCCCATCTCCAGGTTGCTTGGCCATGGCCCCTCCCTGCCCCCAGCCTAGCTGGATGCAGAGAGCACCCTGCCCTCTCCCCACCCACAGATGACCTCTCCTCACCCCCAGGCTCACAGAAGCCTCTTCTTGCCAACCACCCCCCACACACACCGCCCAGACCCAGGTCCCCATCTGTCCTCCTGGGGGTGGCCAGTTCTCTCTCCCTCTCAGCAGTTCTCTGTGGGCTGTGTGGGCGCCCATAATGCCCCCTCCCCCTCCTCTGCGGCCTCAGAATAGGTGTTTCTCTCCTGTGGGCCCCCACCAGGGTCCTTCAGGAAGACAGGCTCAGGGGAGAACTGGGGCCATGCCTGGTTTGAGAACAGCCCTGCTGCCCTCTTTTGAGCCGAGATTTTGAAGTGGATGCCTGTCTTGCCAGAAAGACTGTTCTCACCAGGAACACCCCAGCTCCCAACACACTCCCTGGCCTGGCCACATGCCCCTCCGGGCGCCCTGGACCCACCGGCCTTCTCGGCTGTTGGCTGCTCCCTCGTGTGGAGTGCAGCAGGACCCCTAGGACCCTGTTTCTTAGGGTGAGCTGCCCCCCCCCCAAAAGCTGACTCACTGTGAGCGACTTGGGCAAGTTCCCAAACCTCCTTGTGCCTCAGTTTCCCCATCTGGAAAAAATGGGGCCACCTCTTGCCAGCAGTAGCAGGGCCGCCCACGCCCCTCCCATTCCCCACCCCAACACTTGGGCGTCTCATGGCTCTGCCTCAGTGGGTCTGTGGGGAGCCTGCTGGCCCCCTCCCTCCTCCCCCATCCTGAATCCCCAGCTCGGCCCCGCCAGCCGCTAGCCACCGAGAGCCAGGGGCCTGTGCTGGGGGCCAGGGCCGCCCTCTTTTCTATATTTATTTCAAAAGGAGCAAGTTCAGCCTCCGACAGTCCCTGAGGCTCCCGCCAGGCTGAGCCCCAGCGCCCAACAGCCTGCCTAGACCAGGGGCCTGCTTGCCCCAAGGGGTCATTTTCCTCCTTCTCAGAGCAATACCCTCCAGTCTGCAGAGCCCTGTCGGACAGTCCCTTCCCAGGTCAGCTCATGTGTCTGATTGCATTTCCGCAGAGCACAGGGGAGGAGGTAGGGGCTGTCCCCCGGCCCCCCACACCACACGCTGAGAGGTGTCCTATTGTAAAGAAAACAAAACGGAAAAAGTCACAAAAAGTTTGTATAAAGACATATTTTTGTACTACATGGGGACTCTTCCTGCATGTCAGCAATAAAACTTCCTGCTCTGGAGCCACTGGACCTTGTATGGTTGCTGTTCTTGCTGTTCCGTGCCCCCTCTGCGTCCTGGCTGCCCACCTGCGCCCTGCTCATCCTGCAGCACCAGACTCCGCCCGGAGAGCCCAGTACCTGGGAACTCCCCTCCTGGCTGGGCTCACACCAGACTCTCCACGGAAGGGATGTCCCAGCGAGCATGCATACGAATGTTGATCCCCTTCCTGAAGAGTGCCTGTGTCTGCCCATACACCCACAGGGCCGTGGTAGGGGCAGCTGAGGTGAGTGAGGAGAGGCCAGGCTGGCCTCTTCCTGCTCCACCTCCTTCCCGCCCCTCCACCGCCAGCCGAGAGGTTTCCTTCCTTCCTTTTCTCTTTCCTTCCTCCCTTTGCCTAAATTTAGACATAGAGCTCAGTGCAGTGAGAGCAGAGTTATAGAGGTGGGCCGCCTCACCACGTGTATGGGAGAGCCACTTTCATCCAAGAACCCGCACACAGACCCAGATCACAGAAGGAACAGAGGCCGGGGGATGGAGCGGTAACACAGCAGGGAGGGCATTTGCCTTGCAGGCAGCTGACCTGGGTTTGATCCCCAGCATCCCATAGGGTCCCCCAGCAACACTCATTACTCCTGAGTGCAGAGCCAGGAGTAATCCCTGAGCACTGCCTAATGTAATCCAAAAACAAAACAAAACAAACAAGGAACAGAGAACAGAGGCTTTTGCTGTAAGACCCTGCTCAGTCGTCCACACAGAGGAAGTGACCAGTTCTCTGAGAATTTTTTTTCTTTTTGGTTTTTTGGGTCACACCTGGCGATGCTGAGGGGTTACTCCTGGCTCTGCACTCAGGAATTACTCCTGGCGGTGCTCGGGGGGACCATATGGGATGCCGGGGATCAAACCCGGGTTGGCAGTGTGCAAGGCAAACGCCCTACCCGCTGGACTATCACTCCGGCCTTCTCTGCGATTCTTTCCAGGGGCATCTCTGCCCCTTGTCCAGCCTCCCTGCAAAACCCACAGCTTCCCAGCAGCCACAAGACCACTCCTGACTCAGTCCACACTGTGCACTGTGCCTCTTTGATCTGGGCATAGCTCAGCTGTCACCAAAAGTGCCATTGCTCCAGCCCTCTGCCAGCTGCTGCTGTGGCCACAGCTCCACATGCAGCCTCGTGCTGTCCCCAGCCCCTCAGCCTCTGACCTGTGTAGTGAGATTTGAGTCCCGGCCCCCACCTTCAGGACAGCAGTTGTCCGGACTTGGGGCAAGGACATTGCTTGCCGAGTCTTGGTACCTGGGGCTGCTTTTAAACCTCTCGTGGCACATCAGGCCTGTGCGCGAGGGGCTGAGGCGGACCAGGCAGTGAGATCATAGCTGTGGAGCCTGGGGAAGGACACAGGCCTCCGGGGTGTTACTGCAGGGACAGACACCACCAGACTCTTCCTGTGCCTGGACTCAGGAAGGAAGATGCCAGAAAGGAGGGTGCGGCTGGCAGCCCCCTGTGTCTGACTCGAGTCAAACAAGACACAAGGTTCTTGTGGGTTTTAGCCTTTTCCTGGTCTCCTGTGTCCTCTCCAGGACAGGCGCTTTGGAGCCGTCCAGCATCCGGAGGCGGGAAAGGAGTCTCAGGGCTAGGTCCTGAGCATAGTCAGGAATGATCCTTTTTTTGTTTGTTTGTTTTTTGTTTTGCTTTTTTGGGTCACACCCGGCAATGCTCAGGGGTTACTCCTGGCTCTGTACTCAGGAATTACTCCTGGCGGTGCTCGGGGACCATATGGGATGCCGGGATCGAACCTGGGCGGCATGAGCCAGCCACGTGCAAGGCAAACGCCCTACCCGCTGGGCTATCCGCTCCGGCCCCTGTTTTTTTTTTGTTTTGCTTTTTTGGGTCTTTGGGTCACACCTGGCAATGCTCAGGGGTTTCTCCTGGCTCTGCACTCAGGAATTACTCCTGACGGTGCTCAGGGGGCCATATGGGATGCCAGGGATCGAACCCAGGCCGGCATGGGTTGGCCGTGTGCAAGGCAAACGCCTTAGCCGCTGGGCTATCGCTCCGCCCCAGGAATGATCCTTGAGCACAGAGGCAGCACTGACCCAAAAATAAGAATAACTTCAAACATTCAGTTTGGGGGCAGGTACATGACAGCACTTAGCTTGCGTGTAACTGACCCAGCCTGTCCTCAGTCTGCACACAAGCTCTTTAGAGGTCACTCCAGATCAAACTCAGGAGTGACTCAGACTGAGCACACTGCTAGGTGTGGACCAACAAATGACAGTCCTCCGTGGACACCAGAGTTAAATCTCAGGCATCCAGCCAACCTCTACTGGAGAAACCCCTATTAAAACATTTTTGGGGGGCTGGGGCTAGCCCAGCAGGGTAGGGTGTTTGTCTTGCACGCGGCCGGCCCATGCCGGCCCGGGTTCGATCCCCGGCATCCCATATGGTCCCCCGAGCACCGCCAGGGAGTAGTTCCTGAGTGCAGAGCCAGGAGAAACCCCTGAGCATTGCCGGGTGTGACCCAAAAAAAAAAAAAAAAAAAAACATTTTTGGGGGCTGGAGAGAGTACAGCGGGTAGGGTACTTGCCTTGCATATAGCTGACTCAGGTTTAAGTTCCAGCATCCCCTTATGACTCCCATGAGCACCTGCCAGGAGTAATTCCTGAGTGCAGTACCAGGAGTAACCCCTGAGCATTGCTGGATGTGGGCCCCAAACAAAATTAAAATGTTTTTTGGGGCTGGAGCGATAGCCCAGCGGGTAGGGCGCTTGCCTTGCATCGACGCTCATGCCGCCAGGGTTCGATCCCGGCATCCCATATGGTCCCCTGAGCACTGCCAGGACTAATTCCTGAGTGCAGAGCCAGGGAGTAATCCCTGAGCATTGCTGGGTGTGACCAAAAAGCAAAAAAAAAAAAAAAAAAAAAAAATACAAAATTAAAATGTTTTTTAAATTTTTTTTTAGAGAATTTGGAGGGCCACACTCAACTGTTTTTGGTTTTGGGACATCCTTGGTGGTGCTCAGGGATACTACTGGTTCTGCACTCAAGAATGCACCCTCGGGCCGAGCAATAGTCCAGTGGGTAGGGCATTTGCCTTGCACGCGCCTGCCTGTGCCGGCCCGGGTTCAATCCGGCATCCCATATGGCCCCTGAGCACCGCCAGAAGTAATTCCTGAGTGCAGAGCCAGGAGTAACCCCTGAGCGTCGCCGGTGTGACCCAAAAGAAAAAAAAAAAAAAAAAAAGAGAATGTCACCTGAATAGAAAGGCCTTCCCTGACCATATCTGCCTGATCTCCAACCCTTACTCAGCTTACTGTCCTTACTCGCGCACGCACAGCCTGGCATCTGACAGCTGATTACGTATGTCTGGACTCAAATGCCGCATGTTGTGCTGAGGGTAGAAATCTTTCCTGCATCCATGTGGGGACAGGGATCTGGGGGGCTAGCCATCACAATGACCTGGGATATAGCTAGAGGAGGGCTAGGGACCCCAGCGACCCCCACAAGAAGGCAAGTTACCTATCATGCAGGGTCAATGTGAAGACATGAGTAGCGGGACCCAAGCCAAGAATGCAAGTCCATTTGGTGCGCAAAGGTTAGCTTGTGCAACCCACCCGCCACACTGCTCACTTGTGTTCAGACTAAGCTTCAGACAATGAGGGGCACAGCGTTGCTCTGTGCCAGCAGCTGTCACCTTTCAGGCAACTGACCACTTCACAAAAGGCATACTGTTGTTAGGCTTTATTTTTTTTATATTGGGGGGTTGGGGAAAACCCTGCCTAGATACATTAGCTGTGGAGGTAGGTAAATTAACCAAAAATTTCTTTTCAGGAGCAAAATGGGAGTGATCCAAAGGCAGCTTTGGGGCTGATGAAGGGCTGAAGCTCAGGGTTGGTTGGGAAACTGGTCAGGAGTGGGGGGACTCTAACATTCAAGCTCAGTCCCAGCCATCTCTTCCCTTCATGGTATCACAGCAACTGGGGGACCTCAGAGTCTCTCATCCCTCTTGCAAGCTGACCAGGAATGTCTGAAAGGAGGGTAGGGAGTAACCAGAGCACTTGCTGTATTCAGAAGGACCCTCAATACCCATGATTTCATTCATTCATCAGTACCCATGACTCCATTCATCAGTACCCCAGATTCCATTCATTCATCAATACCCTTAGCTCCATTCATCAATACCCATGCCTCCCGTGCCTGCATTCTTCAATACCCACACCTCATTCATCAGTACCCATGCCTCCATTCAGAAATACCTGTGCCTCTATTCATCAACACCCACGATTCATTCATCAATAACCATCCCTCCATTCGTCCAATACCCATGCCTCTGTTCATCAGTACCCGTGCCTCCATTCATCATACCCACACTTGCATTCATTAGTACCCATGACTCCACTCATTTCCCAAGCACTTGCAGCCATTTCCGCATCTGTCCTAGGTACTGAGGAGGGTGCTCAGGCACTGAGTTCCCTTCTTTCCTCTCTCATCCAAGACTTAGGCAAGAGTCCCCAGCAGGATGAAGCCAGCCCCTCTTGGCCACTGGGGAAGGGGCCAGGGAACTTGCCCTAAGCTAACAAGCAGGCACTGCCCCCAAGGCTAGAGGCCTGTTTTCCCTGTTTCTTTTTTTTTTCTTTTTTTGGGTCACACCCGGCATGCTCAGGGGTTTCTCCTGGCTCTGCACTCAGGAATTACTCCTGGCGGTGCTCGGGGACCATATGGGATGCCGGGGGATCGAACCCAGGCCGGCATGGGCCAGCCGCGTGAAAGGCAAACGCCCTACCCGCTGGGCTATCGCTCCGGCCCGTTTTCCCTGTTTCATCCATGTGATGACTCTAATTGAATCTAATCACACAGCAGGCTGGAGGACCAAGAAGAGCTGGGAGGTGGGTGTTAGGAGCTGGACAGGCAGTTGACAGGTACAGGAACAGCTCATGCAGATAGGCTGATGGGCAAGAGGGGTGTTGAGGCAGCCATCTCCACAGGATGGATTGTGCCCTCTTTGAGGACTGGCTTCCCCAGCCAGGCTTCCACCTACCCACCCAAGCAGCCCTCCTACACTCCTCCCAACCTGTGCCAGAGTGCTGTCAGGAAGGACTGCAGGGGAACTGGAATCAAGCGGAGCCAGAGGCAGGTGGGGCTCTGGTTTCAATCTGGTTCCCAGCTCAATTTGGGGTGCTGTGCTGGGCTCTCCTGGCCCACGACTGCCCCAGGAGCCCCACAATGGCTGAGTACCCAGGACTCCAGGCCCAGACACACGAGTCTGCCCCTGCCCTGCCCTGCCCTGCCCCAGGCAGGTGAGCTCACCCTGGGCGTTCCCCTGCTTGTCTCTCAAGGACTCTCAAAGACATTTCCAGTCCAGGCACCCGCCTGCCCGCCCTTGGCTATGCAAAAGCGGCTCAAATCCAGCTGCACCAAATGAACCTTGACACCCCACACAAGCTTTCCAGGTGGGAGGGGTGGGGAGCTCAGGCCAATGCAGTCTGTCTCTGATGTGCCCCGTGGCAAGCTTCCAGATCCCCCAGACCTCACCCTGTCTTACTTCCTCCACCCACCCTCCCTGCCCATCTGTTCCCACTCAGGCCGGGCCTCTGCTTGTCTGAGGTCCACCAGCTGACACACACTGCTCTCCCCACTGCATCTCCCACCCATGATGCTTCCCTGGTGGAAACTCCCAGCAGCCCCCACTGCACCCCCTAAAAGCGAGGCCCTGGCACAGGCTTGGTTCCGGAGCAGCATGCACGCCTGGAGTAATGAAGGCTCAATCCCCAGCAAACACTGCGTGTGTGCGCGTGTGTGGCGGGGTAGAAAGTGCAGTGCGCGCACACACACACATACCCCAAATACTACAATGCAGGCCCCTGCCCTTATCCTCGCCACCCCTAGAAGGCAGGCTCTGACCTCAGAACCCTCATTTCTCCCCCCAGGACACCCCATCTTCAGGATTCTCATCTCACCCCAGATGTCCCCATCAGGAGCACCTTGAGGTGCTCTCCATCTCACCACCCATTTCCATCCTTCTCTCCCCCAACATGACCTTCCCTGACAGCACAGATGTGCTCACTAGGGGGTGCCAACCTGACCACGGGTTCACACGGGGACGGAGCAGTCACCCAGATACTCAACACTTGCTCACACATACTAGGCTGCAGGACTTGCCCCAGCCACCCCCAGTCTCAGGCTCCTGGAGGGCCTTGAGAGTCCCCAGAGCCAGTCCTCACCCTTCTGGGTCTGCATCTGACCTCTGCTTGAACCAGTCCTAGAACCAGAAGGGGGTCTCCAGCTTGGCGAGGGGGACGGGGTGGAGGGGGTGGCCGGCAGGCCTCAGGCAGCGCCTTCAGCTATGTCTACAATTTCCTCTCCCCCTTCTTTCCCTCTTCTCCAAAGCTCTGGCCAAGGAGGCCTCCCCCTCACCCCAGCACCAGTACAGGAAGGGGGCCCCTGCAGGAGGGGCTGGCTGGGAGTTGGGGCAGGAAGAAGTCTGGGCAGCCCACCTTCCACAGCAGCCCTGGGCCCCGGTGGAAATGCATGCAAGTGGCGTGGGGGTCAGTGAGGAGGGACGGCCCCTAGGTCTGGTGGGGAGAACACAGGGGCCAGCAGCCGACCAAGGCCGGGTTCTGCAAAGCTGACGGCCTGGCTGCCAGCCCGGGTCCAACACTCATTAACCCACAGCTCCCGCACTGGCCAGCTGGACACACGTCAGCTAGAGCACTGGGGGGGAGGATGGGGCAGGCTGAGGAGGAGGTGGAGGCAGTCTTCCTGGGTGAGGGTGCCCCTGGGGACAGCAAGGTATATGGTGGTTCAGAGGCAACGGCTCTTAGATCGGGGACAGTGGGTTCCACTCCTAACATCGTGGCAAACCTATCCAACCTCTTGAGACTCAGTTTTACTCACCTGCTAAGTGGGGATGCTCCCCTCGTACAAGGGTGTTAGGATAGAGGGAGCCACTATTGCAAAGGGCACAGAGGCCCGGCCCGCTCCATCTTCATTGTTTTTGTCATCAGCGGCCGGGGCGGTCCCTGCGCCCGGCCTCCCCAGCGGTTTCCTGTGGGAGCCGGGCCTCGGGCCGGGCTCCCCCTCCTCGCGGGCGCGTTCCTCTCCTTTCCTCTCCCCTTCCCTCCGCCCCCCGCCCCGCCCCGCCCCGCCCCTTTCCTCCGAGGAAACTTTCCGCCCGCTGGTCCCGGCCCGAGTCCGGCCCGCGCTGCAGCGGCCTTGGGAACCGATCGGGCGGGCGGACTGGGCGGGAGAGGGCCAGGGGCCCGACGCCGGACGCGCCGGGGCGGGCTGCGGGAGTCAGGGGGCTCAGGCGGTGGTGAGTGAACCCCAGCTCCAGCTTGAGGGCCGGCGGGCGGGAGTGGGGTGCTCTCAGTCCGGGGTGCGGAAGGCGCCCGCGTCCCCATCCGTTCCGCGTCCGGGACGCAGAAGCCGGCCTCGCCCCGAGACCCCCGCCCGGGTGGGGCCTCAGCCGCCGGGCCGTGGGACGGCGGGGCGCATTGGGGAGGGACCCCAAGTTAACTCAGCTGCCGCTCTGCACGCTGGAAGCGGGCTTGCGCTTGCAGGAGGCTCTGCCTGGAGAAAGCGGGGGTCCACATCCTTGCCCGGAGACAGGGGCGTAGGGATCCGGTCCGACTGAACTCGCAGGCTGACGGGGGGCGCTGCCCCCAACCCCGAGCAGCAGCATGGATGCCCCCCGAAGGGACATGGAGTTGCTCAGCAACAGCCTGGCAGCCTTCGCACACATCCGCGGTGAGAACAGGCGCCGTGGGCGGGGACCCTCCCGGGTGCTCTCGGTACCCCCATCTACCTCTTCCCTCCCCTCTTCACCGCCTCGCCCCTGCCCCGGTGCACGCACCCATCAGCCGCCCCGTCTCCCCTCTCACAGCCCCGGAGTTCCTAACTATCCTCTCCCCACGTTCGGCGCCGGGATTGCCCCCCCCCGGGGTCCCTCCGTGACCGCTGCCCTCTGCCCCGTAGCTAACCCCTGAGAGCTTCGGCCTCTACTTCGTGTTGGGCGTCTGCTTTGGCCTCCTGCTCACCCTGTGCCTGCTGGTCATCAGCATCTCCTGCGCGCCCCGCCCGCGGCCCCGGTCCCGCCCCGCGCCGGGACCCCGCAGCAGCGCCCTGGAGCCAGATGATGATGACGACGACGACGAAAGAGGACACAGTGACGCGGCTGGGCCCCCGACGACACGCTGCGGGGTCCCGAATTGTCGACCGAGCCAGACGGGCCCCTGGTCAACGTTTTCACGTCGGCGGAGGAGCTGGAGCGCGCGCAGCGGCTGGAGGAGCGAGAGCGAATCCTGCGAGAGATCTGGCGCACTGGGCAGCCCGACCTGCTGGGCACGGGCACGCTGGGGCCCGGCCCCGCCACCACCGGCACTCTGGGTCGCATGCACTATTACTGATCGCCCGCGAGCGCTGGACACGCACTATCGTGGCAGAGCTGCCCACGGTGCTCAGGGGCCGTCTCGGCCGCTCCCCGGTGCTATTGGGCATGGCCCCATCCCTGGGATGCACCTTCCCCTTGACTGCCGGAGCTGGGGAGAACAGGAACGCCACCCCGTGGGGAAAGAGACAGTTAAGAGGAGGTGACCAGGGGCCGGAGCGATAGTCCAGCAGGTAGGGCGTTTGCCTTGCACACGGCTGGCTCATGCCGGCCCAGGTTCGATCCCCGGCCTGAGCATCGCCAGGAGTGATTCCTGAGTGCAGAGCCAGGAATAACCCCCTGAGCATTGCCAGGTGTGACCCAAAAAGCCAAAAAAA